>JAQIXI010001493.1:0-13447 GCA_034700165.1 Galumnidae sp. Gr-Ori-00277 | reverse complement strand
TCTCTCTCAACTTCACTAATAGATTATTTCACTTTTTCTGGAGTCGAAAAAGACGGGCAAAAAAATCAATCACCGGTGAAGTTAATTAAAACATCAGTTGCCTCTTAAAGATCTATAAGCGAATCAAATTTGAAAACAGCGGGAATTCAGAGCACAGAAAAGAAAACCGAAAATAGAATAATCTTTTCTTTTGCGGACTTTCTTTTCATTGAGAAACGAATCGATTCGTTTAATACCATATAAAGACTGGAAAATCAAATATCGATTCTATTAAAAATTGTTGATTCAATTGATGGCATAGATTTCAAAGAACTACTGCTTTTAATTGAAACAAATAATTGAGAGATTACTTAATAATGAATATAATTGGGTTTAAAGTCTATTTCATTAATTATTTTCGTAATATTTTGTCTGAAATTTAGGAGAAAATGTTTTAGACTTGAATTTTCGCTAACAATTAGTAGATAACAACTCACGAATAACTTTAAAATATTTGTTGTCTGTTATTTTACAGTCATTCAGTGCTGACAAGTCTTAGTTTAGAGGTTTGTTAGAACCGAAACGAAATGCATTTGAATCTATTTTGTGACGAAAGTGAAAGCGACGACATAACAACCCTTTAATTGTTTTGGCATTACATGAAATTAGTCGATATAATGCAAATTTGATGGCTTTTGATAATTATTTTCGCTAACATTATATTAATATAGTATTCAGAGGAAACATTAGTTCACTGCTTAGTAACGTTGGCTAAAGAGGAGGTTCGCAATCATTTTAGGCAAAACAAACTTTTTTAAGCCGTCTTTCATTTAAAAAAAGTTAATAATAAATTCAGGCCACGACTCGTCTGATATAATAGTGCAATAGCTTTGGTCTCTACACCAAAATTATTGATATTTTGGTTTTTTGGTAGTCTATGAAGAAGAGCGCAGAGGCAGAGGCAAAGGCCGAGTCGAGTATCGTTTTGAGTAGAGCTAATCAGTTCCATATTTTAACTAATTTAATGAGAGAGCGTTGGCTGAACGCCTTTGGCAACAAACCAATTGTGTGCGTCAAACGGATGATCCCTTCAATTATGCGTTATGTCTGTGTCTTTCTTTCCCTCTATTTAATGACCAGGTATGGCATCCATCAGACATCATAGGCGAGCACTCAAAAAGCATTGGAGAGTTTGCAAATAAAACCTATCATCAAAACTATGGTTCAAAGTCTTAGAGAAATACTCATAACTTAAAAGTTTGTTGTGATTGAAATGTTTTAAAAATGTTTAAAATACAAACCATTCAATAATAGCTAATATCAGAGATATTTAGATCACAACATAACATGTTTTTAATGACTCCAATATTACTGAAAATTGTATTTATGTTTGAGTTATCTAATGACTCAAACATAGAGTTTGGTTCCCATAAAAGTAATAAAAGTCGGAATAAAATTACATTAAAACTAAAATGATGTCAACGAAGAACTGTAAATAAGAATATAAAACATCATTAATATTAATACAAAACTCTTTAGGCTTTTCAGTGAATTTTGTTTTGAATTTTTTGTTTTTTCGTCAGTTCTTCTTAAAAATGTTTATTGAGTTTAGTTTAGGAATCGTTGCTTTGAAATTAATTACGAGTTAACCAAATTACAGATATAAACGTTAAGATGGGTTTGTCTGGTGGCGCCTTAACCAAACATACCTAAAGGCAGATAATATGAGAGGCGCGAGAGTAGTATTGGTGAGTAGTACTGATCGCAGTACTGGTGAACACTGTTAACAACGCCAGAGTCACCCGTAGACAACATTAACGATACACTACTTAGCGATCCAACCATTATATGTCACGACTTTTCTAAAATCAACTTATTTTTCGTATTTCTGTTAGTTTGAGACCAAATCCAAACCCATTATTAAGTTTTTGCGTTAAGTCAGAGGAGAACCTAATACTCACTTCATTAAAACAGACTCCACTCTAATACATGTGAGCGACGACAGCGTAAAAGGATAAACACCTGGACTATAAGAATTCATAATTGCGGCGCTCGAACCACAATTCAGTGCCAGTGTTTACACACTGTTAGGTAGAGTTCCTTTAAAAACAATGATCGAAACGCTGGCCCTGAAGGCGCTTCTCATAGAAAATTGGGATAATAAGTATGTAATCTTTCATAATAAGAATGGCTGAACCCAACCAGTAATGTGTTGAGCATAGAGTCAAAGAGCAGTTCAAACATTAGGAATCACTTTCTTTTCCACTCATATATAGAATGTGAAAAATATTGTGATTAATATAACGCTTTTGCGCACTCTTTCTACTCTTTCCCCTCTCTCTACTCTCTCTACTCTCTCTACTCTCTCTACTCTTTCCACTCTTTCCAACTGAACCTTCTCTTCGTTCTTAAATTAAAAATTAATTCACGAAAAGAGAAATTAAAGTTTCAGAATATTTTGGTTCTTCTGTTGGCAGTTGTGTTGGCACAACAGTGGCACCACTCCGAGAGTTACTCACTTTAAGTGATATAAATTATCTTAAAATTAAAATTTTCTCATATTTTGATTTATGAATATTTATGTCTTCTATAGACTATATTCTGTGTCATTACAAACAAGTCATACAATACTTGAATTGGCATTTCTTTTAGTCAGACAATGGACTCATCACAAGAAAAATTAATTTGAAAACTACTGAACCTTCAGATGAGAGCACTGTTACCGACGACTGCCTATCGATTCTCTCATTTGGAGTCCTTTTTCTCATAATTTGTTGATTCATCGAAATGTAGTTTAAGACAAAGAATTATATTTTTCTTTATTTTAAGACATAATCAACAATATTTCAAATCACAAGAGAGTCAACGTCTGTATCACAAAATCATTAGTGTTTTTTGAGTTCGCAAAACATGTATACAAAGACAAGTAATGGAAAGCTGTTGGCTCTGAGCTTCCTATCAATCATTGCATAATTAGACGATACGACAGATTCATAGCAATCGCTTCATTTGTTCGACAACACAATACTTCATAAAATGCATTCGAGAAATCTATCCATTTATATATTCAATGAAAATTAATTTATTTACTAAATTTAAATGAACAAGTTCACTATATCTATTTTGTTATGACCCGCCCATACAATAACCATTGAGGAAACAATTGAATTATGTCGAGGGATAACTCACTTACTCTAATACAGTAATATTTATTGCTTTATTAGCAATAGGCTATTATTGCTTAACTCCAGAGATGGCCAAAAGATCCCACTATATTTTCAAAGGGGTTTTTTGAAAAAAATGTCAAAAACTTATCTATTTTTTTACTGATTTTTGTTGTTTTTTGAGTATTTATGGATATTTTATACATTTTTGCTTTAAAATTCGATCAAAAATATAAAAATTATTGTTTTTATAACTCAAAAATTTCCAAAATTATACTCTAAAATATTCTTAAAATACATTATTTTTGGTGTTTTAGGGCTCAGAAATAATTTTTAAGTTTTACAGTAATTAAAAAAATGAGTTAAAATTTTAGAATTTATATTTCAAAAGTACTAAAAATTTGTGGTTGCACTTCGGTTTCCCATTTTCTGGTGAGGGATTTTGTAAAATTTTCGACTCTAGTGGAGGGTTCTGTAATACTTATGGGTAATCTCTGAATAACTCGTAAATTCTCTTATTATAAGCAGATATTTCTAAAAAACTTTGAGTGAAGACATTTTGAGAAAATATAAGGCTATTAAGTGTACAAAAAACAAATTTAAGGGAAAAAGTGACGGCTCTATCGATTTCATTCTCTACAAAAGGATTTCAATAATTTTTAGTATAAGTCTACTCATGACTTAAAAAATATCTTGTTAAAAATTGATACTTTTATAGATTATAATGGTAATCCGTGAAATTAACATGTTTGCCATTTTGTTCTATAATAATAATAGAGTGCTTTTAGATTTGTTCAAAAACCTTGTTTTGAGATAAAGAATAATAGGAATGTATGGAATTTTGAAAGTGTGAACAGCACTGAATAGTGATACTAATCTCGAAATGATATCATTTGCATTTAATTCTCATTTTTAATTCATAAAATATATGAGCAAACATTGAGTCCATTTATTTGTTCAAAAGTTCAATTGATTGCGTTTTTTCAAATATATAATTAGTTTTGCGATAGTTTTACGTTCGATAAACACTATAATCAATATTTGATTTGAGAAAAATACAACTTTTTATCAATTGATCTTCAAATGGTTGGGAACTAATGTTGGCTTTTGAGAAAAACAAGTTTAACTTGATAATTTGATATCTATTTTGCAATATTTTTAATTTTTAGGAATTAATATGAATTAAGGATTCAATGTTTTAAAGACTTTGGCTTTAAATTAATAAAAACCGATAGAAATGAGAACTATTTCTGAACTCAAAGTTCATTTCAATTATAACTTAAGAATTGATTCACAAAATTAGTATATAAACTAAAAAATGAATGAAAAGAACTGAATCCTACCTGAACTCTGGACTCAACTAAGTCCAGTCTCATTGCAAGGGCTTCTCTCATGAAAACATCAGGGTAATGTGAAGCTTCAAACGCCTTCTCTAACTCTTCGAGTTGCCATCCATTAAAGTTAGTTCGGGTCCGCCGTCTTTTACTGTCTCTACTACTAGTGCTGCCATTACTGGAGTGCTCAGAATCGGCACTTCTGGCACTATGAGGCGGGTGATGGCTGTGATGGCTGTGATGATGGCTATGATTTAAATGATTCAACGGATTCGATGACGATGCAGATGAAGCTCTGTTAGCGCCACAATCTTTAAGGACTGGCAAATGATTGTTTGCATCAGATGACACTTCACCTGTTTTTAGACAATTTAGACAATTAATGATAGAAACAATTCACTGGAATAACAAAAAATAATGACTCGAATTCAAATTAAAACAATCGTTGAAAGCATTTCATTGCTTTTTATAACAGAATAAAAAGATTTTATAATAAAAGTTAATTTAAAATTTAATTTAATAATAATGTCTGCGATTTAGTAGTTATACATTAAGTAAATGCCTAATATTTTATAAACTATTTATAACGAGTAAGGCCTCGGGTAAGTCATAAGTGAGTATCGAGTAGTGATGAAAGCATTTGTACCACCTCTAAATCACGACCAGAGCCATACCTTTGAATGCCTTTCTTTACTTTCTTAAAATATTTTGTTTGATAGTTAAGTTTGAATTGCATTATATCCTTAACAGTCATTTAATGGTCGAAACGTTTATTTCACTTAAAGGTATTTCTTATTCTAATATAAGTGTTGGACTAAAGCCTTAATTCCTATAATTCAGATTCAAATGAGTCATTGGATTTTAGAAATCATTTCTTTAATATGATTACAATGTTTGTAGTTTTGGCGCAAAGCATTCGTTCGCAAGCATTCAATAATGATCTCGAGTTTGATGTCTGGTTGTGGCACAACCTAACAGTAATTCCCTTTTGGTTAGAGTTTGGGTGAATGCTTTCAATGCGTTTATTACCGACAGAATTGTGAGCAATGAAACCAATGAAAGCAATGAAAATAATTGACAGCAAATACTATAGCAAACAGACAATAGAATATACTTTTTTTGCACTTTAGTTAACGATTCTCTTTTCAATCTAACATTTTTGTATTGCGTGAGGTGACAATCATTGCAACCATAGTTTGCCCCCACTTTCCAATAGTTGCCAATAGTTGCATAGCAATATCAAATAGAAAAGAACGCCATCATCTCTCTGGGCGAGGTTTACGCATGCAATACCTTGCAAGAATTATAAGAATAGCAGACCCACCAGACAATGTTGTCATCGTTAATATCATTTAACGACAAATGAGTAGTATTTCCACTAAAAGACCTATATTTCCACACAAGCCTTAAGACGTCTGATAAACAATTGTTGTCATCACTCATATTGAAGTTTCCATTATTTTATTTGTTTTATAGATATAATTAATTTTTTATTTAATTATCCAAAAATTTATTTGACTTATAAATGAAAATTTTGAGCACAACTTAAATGATTAGTTTTTTTGTGTTAAGTCATTGGTTTAGTTTTTTTGGTGAAAACGGCGTAAATTTATTTGTATTAAATGCTTATATGAATTCTTTTAATTTTTATTTATGATAAACTCTTTTACCTGTAATTCATTCTTATTATTATTATTATATAATTAAAATAAAGCATAAGTTTTGAGTTAAATTCTAATGTATTGTTTGAATTTCTTCATAAAAAAATTAGTTTTTCTGGTGATTTAAGTAGAAAATAATGATCTATAAGATGGCCAAACATTTATTTGATTAACTTATGATTTACTTAACTTAATATTTTGTATACTTTTCTCATAACATATTTCACAGTTTTAGTAAACCAATAAAAATCATTGAAATTAAATAAAATTCTTGTTTATCGATGATTGTTATGAAAGGAATATTTGTTTAGTAAACAAATGTTAGTTTACTTTCAAATGTAATCTAAGTGTTAATTATAGTTATATTTAATATGCGCTCAAAAGTCAAATAAAACTTATTTTTGACGATTAATATTTATGAGACAATTATTATCAGAAAATTATTATCTATTTTTAAATCAATAATTTTTATTAACGAAATAATTGCAATTGTCTTCACTATAGTTCTCTTCACAAATAAAAGACAGAGACGTTCAGTGCTAACGTCTGAAATACTAAATTTCCCTAGATTAATAAATATAGTATAATTAAGTAATATATATTAAAGAAAATGACTTAATTTTTCTAAACATTTAAAAATTAAATAGAAGATTCATGCTCATTTTAAAAACTTATAATCGTTTTCTCATAATTTCCAACTGTTTTTAAATATAAAAGATTACAAATCTTTTAAATATTTTATATGTTTTGAATATTTTTCAAACTGTCCCCCTAAGTTTTCCAAACTCCATGGCTCTTGATAGCAAAGTTGGACATCACTGGAGAAGAATATCATTAAAATGACATTTTCATCGCTTCCATTCATTATTAGTTTGAAATTCATGAAATCAATGATAAAAAAATTCATTTTCAGTCATTATATGAAATATAAATCTAAATAAGTTTTTCATTCATTGATTAAAAATGAAATATCAATATTTGAGAATATGTTTTGGCCTCAAATATAAATTATTTATGGATTATTTTCAGCCATGAATTCAATTTCTTATATTATTTGATAATAAAACTCAACACTTAATTGCAATTCAAATTTGGACAATAAAATCAATTGTATTCATGAATACAAAGCCGTAAATTAAAATTCAAACGCATTTCACATAAAAACAAAATTTTTCAGAAAAAATATAAACAAATAAAAGTAAAGACATATATAAGAGACAAACGGCTCTATAGTTTAGGCGATAAACAAATATAAAAACACATCTAAATAATATATAAACCAATTTATCAAACTATCAAACGCTTGTTATGATTCCCGCAAATACTCTTATTAGAAAGTATACCGATCGATACCAAAACTAAAATATTTACCTAATAATAGTTTTTAATTACTTATAATTTAAATATATAAATGCTATTTTGACCAAGAAAGTTTCCTATGTTTATTCGAATCTCATTTATTTGACAAAATGAAGGCTTAATAAATATCTCTTAAAAATTAAAATTAAAGGTAATATTAATATAATACTACAAATTGTGAATTACTTAATCTTTTGCAATAATTTTCTAATTTTTTTTAATAATGTTTTGAACGTATTTTTTCCAAATATAAGTTAAATAACATTTAATGAATAAATGATTAATTTTATTTGAGCTACTTTTTATCCATAAATAATCTAGTTACCTAATATATAGATGTGTAATTTTATGATGAATATTTTTGATTAATAATTCAATTACTAGTATAAATATCATGAAAGCACTTTAACCTAGGATGGCAAAAGACCTCAATCTCCAGAGGGTATACCCTCCACTGAGGGCTAAAAACCTCGACAGACCTAGTGCTTGTTCATAGACATAATGTTTCAAAATCCCAGGGTATTTTTCGGATACGCCTCCATATTTGCCATGCTAGACTTAAACCTATTCTCATTATATAGTTTTTATTAGCAGAGATGTTTTTGCCAAGTCAATTATTAGCATTTGATCTAGACTTCTTTTAATTCAGGGAAATATTTTGTTAATAAAATATCAAGATTGTTTTTATATAAATTAGATTTAATCTATCGTTTAATTAAAAGTACCTTAACTTTAATCTTAATATTGAATAAAATAGAGGTATATATAAAGTCTGTTCTCAAGTTTTCATATAAAGTTTCTTCAAAATAGAAATAATTAGTAGTTTTTATTACTCGGAATTAAAAACTTTAAATGTGTTCTTCATTTAGAAAATATGTAAAAATAGTCAAATCGAACTTCTTATATAAATTGACTTGTTCATTGTTCTTTAATAGATTAGATTAATAGTTTTACTATAGGATTGATGGTTAGACATAAATTTATTTAATTAAATAATCCGAGAAAATTGCGAATATTTATTGGGTTTAAAATGATATAAATACTATAAATACTATAAATAAAGGTATAAAGGTAAACTTTGAAAAATAAGTCCGTTCCCAACTCTGTATTAAAATTTGCAAATTCATTAGTAATACCATGGTTAAAGTATAGGATTACTAACAGTTGAAGGATGAACTTTGTTTTTACACTTTACTTTTACTTCATTAGAGAAAAAAGTAAAGTAAAGGCACTAAAATGTGACTAAAAATTGAATCGGAGTCACAAACTATGAGTAATAATATAATATGACTAATATTTTAATATAAAAACTTTTTTTTAAATCTAAAATAATATTATTTAGCTTTTGTTTGACAAAAAGTTAAGTAATTTACTCATCTTTTGAACCAATATTTTACTAAAGATTTAAGCCTTTTATTGAAAGGAATTGATTACAATAGTAGAAATTGACTTGCTTAATTAGAGTGTGCAAATGAAATACTTTATTTAAGAAATTATCTAATATGAAGTATACGGCGTTTAATGCATTGAATTCAATTTAATTGATTCAAAGAGTTATTTGTTTGGAATTAACCGTTTGTTTCGTGTTATCGCAGAAGACTTTTCAGATGAAATTAATTATTTGAGTGAACGCTATATTCAAATAATTAATTTCTTCATTCGAACACAAATTCAGACAAAAAGTTTTTAACTACTCTTACAAAAGGATAAATTAAGTCTTAATTAAATAAAGAGTTGTCTAAAACAGAATAATATATTTTAATTAATTGCAAGACTTTTCAATTAATCAATTTTTAGAACGACTTTAACGGAAGGAAAACAAATCTTAGTTTTATATCATTAACTTTTATTTTAATTTCAACCAAATCAGTGATCAGTAGTCGACTCAATGCGGGCATACATTCTTATTAATAAAACGATGATAAGACTAAAACTTGTAAAATGAAGACAATAATTGTAATCTTCACTCCGCTTAACAATAATTTTTTCAGTGATTTTTAATATAAGCAAATCTAATCACAAATTTAGGGGTTTATCTCTTTAGTTGTTAATAAAGTGTCATCTCTTAAAATAGTGCCGCTATTCTCACATAACATCTACTTTAGATAATATGACGATTTACTTCTCTTCCCTTTCGTAAGTAATGACTAAAACTTAATATCGGAAAAAGGACTGTTTTGGGACCATTTGAATTTACATCCTTAAATACTATTAGCAAGCTTAATTAAAAACTACACCCTATAATAATAATTTGTATATTTAAGTATTTCACTTGTATCATGGTCAAAACTCTATTATAAAGAAAATGAACTGGCTAATGGATATAAATAATTTTTTTAAAAGTGTAAACAAATGAGTATAAAAATATATTCTAATTTACGACAACATATTTTTGGACATAACTTTACTTTACTTGTTTATATTTTCCGCACACTTTTTGAAAATTCCTAAACTAAACGATCCTTTTATAAAATAATCAGAGATTAGGCCAAACAATAAGTCAATTGAACTAATTTTCAAGGTTTGGGACAAAGCATTTAATAAACACTTTTATAAATTATAATTTATAACATGAAATAAATTAACAACAAAAACTATCAAGGCAATGACAATCCCTTAAGGCCAGAGATACATATAAAGACAACTTTTATAAAAACCTAAACTTTCAATTTTAAAAGCTTTCAATTTTCATTTGAAATATTGTAAATATTTGAATCAATGAAATTAATTTTTTAATTAAAAAAGATAGCTTGTTCAATTTATCAAAGTTTAATGACAATGAATTTATTTAAGCCTAAAGAAGTTTTAAATATTAAGAAAATTATGAAAGCATTCAACTCTTTTTTAATGAAAACATTCATTAAGAAATCACTGAAATTTTTAAGCCATTCATTGAAAAAACTAAAATAATTGGTACTTAGAAAATATATTATACTAACAATTATATATACTAAGTATAAATGGCAGTCCTCTATCCTCTCAAAACTTTTTGATTCGATATTAATTAAATTTAAATGAAGACTAAAAGATTAGATTAATGTTTGCATTGCTTTTGATTAAAATATTTAAAGTGTTTAAACATTTTTTCTTTAATTTTAGTTTTATTTATAAAAGTAATGCTTTAAAATTAACACAAAATAAAATAATATATAATCCTTGTTAAGTTTGACTAATAAATTGATAAATGATGATATATTTAAGGTTAAAAATAAGGAAAATTCAATTCTCAATTTAGAAATTGTTGCCAATTGATCATGTTGAAAAGTTCATTCAGAGTAAGTTAATGTATTGATTTAGAATTTGTCAAAAATTCATCAAAAGTTTTCAGTGAATCTTAAATATGAAACTAATTTTAAACTTATTATTATAGTTTAGAAAATAAATATAAATTAAATAAATTGTGTAAAGAATGTTATAAATTGAAAGTCTGTCCCATTTCTGTCAATTAAAATAAAAAACGTCTAAATTTGATGACATATTGAAAATTCTAGAAAAATGAATAAAATGGATCAATAAAGTTGTGGTAATAAATTCTAGCAAGAGTCTTTCTCGAGAAAAAACTCAAGTCATCGTATAGAATGAAAAATGCATTCATTAGACAAATTAATGAATTTTATTGATCCTTTCAAATGAAAAATTAATAATTGCTATAAAAAGATGAATAAATCATAAAAGTTGTGCTGAGAATAAGATATTTGGCTTTAATTAAATGCAAAGTTAGACGACAGCAGACATTGTAATCATATAATGATTTAGTTTTATTGTAAGAACTGTGAAACCGATATTTTTCATAATATTGTTGTAAATATCATAGAATATATACAATAATTTAGTTAAAACTCGTTTCATATAATATTCGCTAATATTTGTGTTTACGCCCTAATGATGGCATTCGATTAGATTCATATCATTTCTCTAATTTCCAAAATAAAATTATAATCTTTTTTTCACTGCAAATGAATAGCGAACACAAAATATAGAGTAAATAAAGACTAAAATGTGTTTTAAACCTAAAGTGTTTTATAAGAGTTGGGCTTCAGTTAAGGCTATAGAGAATATGTTTGTTATTCTGTCATTAAAGCTGAGCGATATGTCATTGAAAACAATCTATAATATGATTCTCTGTTTTGTAAGCACAGACTTCACTGATTTTTTGTTGTTGTAGAGCACAACTCAAGTCAAACCAGTGATCTCTAGTATTATACTCAGTTGGAAGTGTTTGCAAGAATCAACACATAAAACGATAACTGAAATAAACTTGTTTATTATAATGAAATAAAGTCTGTAATTCAATTTGTGTGAATACGTCCCGCAGAGCATACATTAGATACAAATAAATCAAAACCAATTTCAGAGTTAATTCACTTCCAATTGTTTTAATTTAAGAGTCGCTAACTTTTAGTCAACACTTTTAGTGATAATTGAATTCAATATAAATACCTTTTTTCGAATTAATTCTAATTATATTATCGACTGATTCTCTTCTATGAAAGTTTGGATTAACTAAAGACGATGGCGTTAAGGAAGAGATAAGTCCGTTGTTGGCATTAGAACCGGCGTGTAATAGACTATCAATGGAGTAGGCGGTGGCCGCGGCCGCTGCGGCCACTGCCAGAGATGGCTGGAAGTGATGCGATGAATGGAAATCGTAGGGATGGGCCAAACTGGGAATACTATACGGCGCTATCGGAGAACCGAAGTGCGCAAATGGCCCGGGAATGGGTCGTCCCAAACGAGCCAAAACACTGGCTGTTCCGCCAAAACTGACCGCTGCCGACACCGCTGAGGCACTGTTTGAATGTTGGAGTAAAGGATTTGTTCCCTCCATTAAAATATTTGAATTATTTGCACGAATACTGAATTCAGTCTGAAATTAGTTGTAATCAAATCAAACATTAAAAGCAAATCATTAGACAAATAATGGCTAATAAAGTGCTAAAAATATCGATCACTTGAAGGGACAGTTAGGCAGACATCGCCACTATTGGCACACTTGTGACCGATGCGTAACAATTGATACAAACTAGTGATCGATGTTTGCACCACATTATCGGTGCTGTAGAGTCACAATCACATGACATGACAACCACACCCCACAAGTGGACACACAGCTGACCATTAAATAGACTTTTATTCCAAAAAATTCTAATTCCCTGACCTAAGAGTCGCGAAATTGATCGTCCGCTCCAACGAATATAACTTTGACTCTAACATCACAGCCGTCATTACTTTCGAGCACTGCCTCAACGCTACCGACTCCTCCCGTTATCGGTGGGGCTTAAAGACCAGCGCTACCAATAGTAGCATATAATCAGTTCAAATCAATGTTTGCACTTTTGCACAAATACCCCACAAATATCCCCTCTCCCACTAACAACTCTCTCTCTCTCTCTCTCTCTCTCTCTCTCTCTCTCTCTCTCTCTCCCCTCTCCCTCTCTCTCTCTCTCCCATCTCTCTCTCCTCTCTCCTTGTCCTTGCAATGATGTGGCTCTCCCTCCTTTGATGCGATAGTAAGCCCTGTTCTGCCGTCGACTCAATGGTCTCAGAACTCGTCTAATAATTTCAAAGCATTTATTTGTGACTTTTATTCAATGTTCAGTGGATGTGGTGTTGGTTGACATAAATACAAAGCCCTATAAATCTTTATTATATTATTTATTAATTCTTTGATTTCGGTATAATATGTGACTTTTGTTCATCGATTGCTCAGAGAAAGTCTAAACTGAAAGCGAGTGACCCGTTGTATGTCTTTGCAAACATGTAATCAATAATTGTTTCAATTAGTTTTCATTTAATTTATTAATTTTTAAAATTAGTTTTAAGAGAAAAATTAATTTCATTGTCTTCTAAAACAACTAATTATTAGTTTAGAGTCTATTAGTCTATAGAGTGAACATCAGATAAATAGACGACAAATATATTGTTTTATTCTTTATTTAACAGATGTTTA
>JAQIXI010001492.1:0-13449 GCA_034700165.1 Galumnidae sp. Gr-Ori-00277 | reverse complement strand
ATTCCTCTGTTGACGAGTTCTGAATATAACTGAACTTTTGGTGAAAAGAAAATACTAATCGATTGGAATATTGTTATTCTTATGGCCCAACACTTGAGTATTATATCACTTTCTAATAGAGACTTTCTGATAGAAATATCCAATTGCTTAAATTCTACCCTTGGATTTAAGTTGGGATCGACCCCTCCCATCCCCTCCCCACGAATGGCATCAAAATAATAGAAAAGTTCGAAATTTGTCTCATTTTCCATAATTGAAGGAATAAAAAGTGATTCACTTAAGCCTTCATTACTTTCAATGGATTTGTTAAAAGTGTCAATAATTTTGAATGAATAGGCGTTTTGAATGAGTTATGCATTTATTAATTGTTCACATTTTCTAATAAATTGTGACAACAATTCCTCGATTTGGCTAAAGATAGGGAATCCCTATTAGGGAACACAATATTGTAAGGCATGTAATCTATGGATGGATTCACTTATGTTTTATAAGTAAATTTGAGGCAAATATTTGGAGGAGTTTTTAGTTTATATAAATTTATATATTATTTATAAATATCTAAAAAAGTGTTTAAATTTTTCATTAAATCATTTTAATTGTTAAAAATGCTTAAACCGAAAACTTTAACCAATATTTTAAGTCAGGCCAACACAAGTGGAGTTCAGTGCACTTTGTATTGACTTTTGTTTTGTTTCTCAATTATTTGACAATTAATTAGACATTTATTTTGAAGATTACTGAACAGAGAGGGGACTCTTTTGGCGTATTCCGGTTACGGCGATAAAGACGCCCGAATGACAGCTGCCATCGCCTCAAGTATTTGGTTATCGTATGAAAAATATGGGAAAATGGCTTTGAATGAGGACAGACTCAAATCAGTTATGTTTGAGTGTCAGGTATTTCACATTTTTAATGAGTATTTAATAAATGTTTGTAATAAATGAATTAAAAGGAGGGAAATGTAATCGTGTCTAATGTCTCGAATGTGTTGTTATGTCTTCACGCCCGAAAGTCTGTTCCCCTCGGAATGCTTCACATGAAAATCAAATCATTGTCCGATCACTTGGAAGAACCTCTGAATCAGGTGTCGGCCTCTTAATTAAATAATTGAGCTTGAACCAATTTTATTTGTTTGAATTTATATACGAATTTCAGTCTTTGTATAAATTGTTACAAATCTTATCATTTAATTATTTAATTATTAATACTTTATGTCTTCAGTTTTGAGGCCATACTTTAGACAATAAAAGAAAATAAAATTCAATTATAAATGAATAATAAAATGAATACTTTAGTGTAAAAGAGCCAAGATGAGTCTTTTATCCCCTTTTCTATCAATTGTTTAACTCTTTGTGGCTCTTCGTCCGAATGGCTTTTGAATTGCTGTACAAAATAAGATTCATTTGATTGGATTTCACTGAAATTGACAAAAGACTCACTCCTCGGACAAGACTTTTATAATAGGGCTGAACATTAGGTGGAAGTCTTCGGATATTTCTTAATAAGTATTTATAAAATTCTTTTGATTTCATTGTTTAACAAAATGTTTGATTCAATTCTTTAATTAATTCTAAAATAAATTTTTTAGGAAAATAAGAGAAAAGATTTTCAAATAATTTTAAATTTGAATTTTAAAAGTTTAAAAGTATTGCAAACATAAAACTAAATCAATATAAACCAATATGACAAATATGACCATGCGCAATGTTTTATTTGTCAACAAAACAAAACGAGGAAAACTTTGAATTGTTATATAATATTATTAAAATATTAATTATATAACATATTATACAAGTAATGTACAAATAGTGTACAAGTATATATGAATTAATTAGTATTCATTCATATATTAATCACTTAAAATCTAATTAAAAATTAATTATAATTATATTTGATTTCTATTAAAGTAAATTTAATAAGTAAATTGTTCTAGTTACAATTAATGTCTTAAGTGAATAATAAGTTTAATTGTCTTTTTGTAAATTTGGTTAATATTTTAATTTAAAAAATGTTGAGTCGTTTAATTCACATCGACTTAAAAGGCGCCGCATTTAAACTGAATTATTGGTTTGATTTGATACCATTCCTCTCCAGAATCGGAATCAATGGTTTACTTATTGAATACGAAGATATGTTTCCATACGAAGACTATTTGAGTGAAATTAATTGCGAAAACGTTTATAAAAAGGAAGAAATGGAAGAAATTATAAAACTATTGAATTCAAATAATTTAAAAATAATTCCTTTAATCCAATGTTTCGGTCACTTAGAGTTTGTGCTCAAACATAATATGTTCGCAGAATTACGTGAAGTCGAGTCTTATCCCAACTCTATTTGTCCCTCAAATCCGAAGTCATTTGAAGTGATCCAAGAAATGATTCGACAAATGATAACTTTTCATCAAAAGTTGACAGAAGTGGAGGCCATTCATATCGGTTGTGACGAAGTCTGGCATTTGGGTTATTGTCTGAAATGCAAATCATATCTTCAAAACTGTTCGGACAAAAGCAAACTTTTTACAGATTTTGTCATAAAAATCAGTTCTTTTATTCGAAACACTTTTGGAATTAAAGTAATTATTTGGGACGATATGATCCGATCCCTTCATATTCAACATATTATTGATTCAAAGATCAATTTAATGGTCGAACCAATGGTTTGGCACTATTTAGACATTAATTCGTTTGGTTTAACAGATAAACAGTTTTGGATTAATTATAATCAGTTATTCGATGCCATTTGGATCGCCTCTGCATTCAAAGGCGCTACAAGAATGAACCAGGTAATTCCTCCCATAAATTACCACATAAGTAACCAATTAGCCTGGGTCAAAGTCATCCAAGACAATCAATTAAATAAAGTTAAAGGCTTAGTATTGACGGGTTGGCAACGTTTTGATCACTTCACAACTCTTTGCGAATTACTTCCGAATGCAATCATTTCTTTAGTGATGTCTTTATTTGCATTCAATGAACAAACATTTGACGACAAAATACAGCAAAAAGTTTCCGAATTCTTTGGGAACAGACGTTTAATTCCTATTGAATTCAATTTTACGAATGATATCGAAATGATTGACGACAACATATATCCCGGAGTTTTACTTTTTAAAACATGTATTCAGTGGTTATTTTTAGTCAAAGAATTCAATTGTTTGAAATCAAGTCAGGGGTGAGTTAGGGCTAAACTTCAATTTTAGTGATTTATTTCTAAATATAATTTATTTGTTTTAGTCTTGAAGGAGCCTTTACTTCATATTTGATTCGGAAGAATAGGACAAACCCTTTGCATATTCAAAGTTTTATACTGAAGGCCAGAGTGTATTATATTTTTATTATTTATTTAAAGTAAAATTAAGTTTATTTTAGACTTTTGTCTCAAATGGAAGGAATCAAATCCAGTTTAGAGCAACAAATGAAACAAATATTTTATGATTCGACTGTTGAAGAATGGTTTGAAACTCACGTCAAACCTATTATAAAGAAATTGGAGAAAATTGTGACGAATGCCGACAAACAAATGATAATACATTTAAAAACAGAACAACAAATTCAAACACAAGAATAAATGTAAGAATATTTTGTTTATTATTATTATAATTAATATTAAGTCTTATTTAAAATTAAAATATTTTTGATGATTTTAAAAGTACTTTAGAATACAGTTAACTCTCGATATAAGTTTATGTTAATTAAACTAATTTTGATTGAACTCAATTGAATTCAAAGCCATTGTAATGTAAATAACATTTAATACAAGTAAATACTAATAAAAAAGTTTAATCAATTATTTTAATCAATTAAAACATTATTATGAAAATGCATCTAGTACGATAGTTCGTAACCCATTAGAACGAATCCATAAGTTGGAAAGTTTAAAACTTTAAATGTAAATAAAATAACCTTGTTTTTTTATTTCAAAAGCTTTTGATATTTCTTTAAGCTTACATTAAAAAGTAATATTCAGAAAAACAAAAAACCAAGGATGTTCATATGAATATCAATTTTTAATGTAAATTTAAATAAATATCAATAACCTTGAATGCCTCAATATGAAATATCCCTGGCTATTATATTCCTAAACATTCGTATTAATAGATTTAATAGCAAAAAAAAAAATTATGGACATCAATCGGTTTGTAACGAGAATTACCTGTAATATATCTTTTAAAGCAAAAATTAAACACTTTTTGTAATTTAATATTTTATTAATCGCTAATCATTTGTTGAAAAACTATAGCTTTAAGTAATTTCGTTCTAATTTTGTTCTAATAATTATAAAATTTAGTTTAAATATTGAATAAATTTAATAATTAAATGAAAAACTCTGAGAAATATAATGCGATTTTATTGTTACTCAAATGGAAAGAAATAGTAAATTATCATCTAGCAACATATATCTATAGACTTTTAGTAAATAAATTAATGGAAAATTTCTGTTCAATTAAAATATGTTGAAATTGAGTGAAAACTACTCAAATAACTTATAAATTTATATTCTTATCAAAGTTTGAATTTTAGAGATAAGAGGATTTATAGGAAACAAATCACAAGTTTTTGATTATTTCTTTCATAAGACATAAAATATTATGAATATTATGTAATTCACAATATTTTTAGTGAAACTTAACTAAAGTTTTTCCTATAAAATAATGAATAGAAGTCCTAAAGTTTAGTAAAAGTTTGTAAAGAATTTTCCAATTCTTTCCCAAAAGTAAAGATCGATAAGAATCGGGACATCATTTGTGGAAATCTTCTGAAAATATTCTGTGGAAGTATTGAAACCAAAACTAAAATCATTTTTCCACTAATTTTTCATTTAATTGAATAATTAAAAAGTAATTAAATATTATTGCAATCAATTTAATAAAATAATGTCACAATTAAACGCTGTCTTCATTTCGAAGGTATTTATTATTAAAAACTTTAATTAAATCCAGTTTTTAAAAGATTTCATTATTTGTCCTCAACTGAAGTGAAGGACAAAATCAAAACATAACTTATTATTAATGTTTTTATTTGTAAATTCAATTAAATACTTATTTAAATAAATAATTATAGAAACTGTTAAATGCGACCACTTTTGGTCAGATCCGACTCATTCACAGTTCGCCCAAATGTTATTCAAAAGGGGTTTGTATTTAATGAATATTCAATGGATTTGTTGTCTGAACTGAATTTGATTTTAGGTAGCGATGAGTCATTTCGACAACAATTCAATCCTTCCGTACGACAAACTTCAGAGTAATTTAAAAATCGTTAAAAAGAGGTTTGATTTAAGTTTTTTCCGATAAATATAAAAATATTGAAAACAATAGACTAAACCGACCGCTCACTCTTTCGGAAAAAATCCTTTACTCTCATTTGGATGACCCCAAGAATCAGGACATCGTTCGGGGCCAAAGTTATTTGCGTTTACGACCAGACCGTGTGGGTATGCAGGATGCAACAGCACAGATGGCAATGTTGCAATTCATCTCTAGTGGTTTGCCTCGAGTGGCTGTTCCCTCGACAATACATTGCGATCACTTGATTGAGGCACAGGTCGGGGGCGTAAAAGATTTAGCCAGGGCTAAAGATCTCAACAAAGAAGTCTATAATTTTTTAGCGACCGCTTCGGCTAAATATGGGGTCGGCTTTTGGAAGCCCGGCAGTGGTATTATCCATCAGGTATTGACTTTTTTGTCATTTACTTGTGTCAAACCTGCGGTCATATAAATAGAAGAATCACTCAATTATTTGTTTGATTACTTTTATGGCCGTAAATAAGAAATTGCATTCGTTTTGAATGCAGTGCAGAACAGGTGTGACAACCATTCAGTTTCGGTTTTCGCGTATAATTTGCTCAACAATTTTAGATAATTTTGGAAAATTATGCCTTTCCTGGAGTTCTGCTTATTGGTACTGACAGTCACACTGTTAATGGCGGAGGTTTAGGCGGTTTATGCATTGGTGTCGGAGGCGCTGATGCCGTCGATGTTATGGCAGATATTGCCTGGGAACTCAAGTGTCCGAACGTGATTGGAGTCCATTTGACGGGAGCTTTAACTGGTTGGACCTCTTCTAAAGATGTCATTTTGAAAGTGGCTGACATTCTGACTGTAAAGGGAGGAACGGGTGCTATTGTTGAATATTTTGGACCTGGAGTTGAGTCCATCTCATGTACTGGAATGGGAACCATATGTAATATGGGAGCAGAAATTGGTGCCACCACTTCAGTCTTCCCCTACAATAACCGAATGAGAGATTATTTGATTGCAACCAATCGTAAAGAGATCGCCGACGAATCCGACAAAAATAAAGATCTTTTGAGTTCTGACTCCGACGCCAAATATGATCAGATCATAGAAATAAATTTATCAGAATTAGAGCCTCACGTGAACGGCCCCTTCACACCTGATTTGGCGCATCCCATCTCTAAATTGGGACAAAACGCTAAAAAAAATGGTTATCCGATTGACATTAAAGTGGGTCTTATCGGCAGCTGTACTAACAGTAGTTATGAAGACATGAATCGGTCCGTCAGTATTGCCAAACAAGCACTCAGTCATGGCTTGAAAACCAAATCTACATTCACTGTAACGCCAGGATCTGAACAAATTCGAGCCACAATTGAAAGAGATGGGCAAGCTCAATTACTTAGAGATTTTGGAGGTATTGTTTTGGCGAACGCTTGCGGTCCGTGTATTGGTCAGTGGGATCGTAAAGATGTCAAAAAAGGAGAGAAAAATACTATCGTCTCATCTTATAATAGAAATTTTACGGGTCGTAATGACGCTAATCCTGCAACACATGCCTTCGTCACTTCTCCAGAGATGGTGACCGCCCTATCAATCGCAGGTCGTCTTGACTTCAATCCATTAAATGATGAATTGACTGGAAGTGACGGTAAAAAGTTCAAACTCCAACCGCCGTCTGGCGATGAGTTGCCTTCTCGTGGTTTTGATCCGGGAGAAGACACATATCAGGCGCCGCCCACCGACGGATCTGATATATCCGTAGACGTCGACCCTAAGAGTCAACGCTTACAACTTTTAACTGCTTTCGATAAGTGGGACGGAAAAGACTTAATTGATATGACTGTTCTCATTAAAGTAAAGGGAAAATGTACTACTGATCACATCAGTGCTGCCGGTCCTTGGCTTAAATATCGTGGTCATTTAGACAACATTTCAAATAATATGTTTATCGGGTATTTTATTAATTTTCTCAAATATCTATTTTATTTCAATTTAATGTTTGATTTGATTTAAGGGCCACTAATTCTGAAAACAATGAAATGAATAAAATTAAGAATCAGTTATCGGGTGAGTGGGGAACAGTCCCCGACACCGCCCGCGCCTATAAGGCTAAAGGAGTCAAATGGGTTGCCATTGGGGATGAAAATTATGGTGAGGGTAGTAGTAGAGAGCATGCCGCTCTCGAACCCCGACATTTGGGCGGTCGCGCCATAATTGTCAAGAGTTTTGCTCGAATTCATGGTATGTTTTTGTCTTTTTTTTCATTTTATTTTAATTTAATTGAAATGTTATTTCAGAAACTAATTTGAAAAAACAAGGACTGCTTCCATTGACTTTCGCCACTACCACTGATTACGATAAGATCCAACCGACAGATAAAATCTCTTTACTCGATCTGAAGAACTTAAGCCCCGGAAAAGTAATGCATTTTATTATTATTATTAAATTTAATTAAAACTTAAAAATAATTTATTGGATTAATAGTCTGTCAAATGTGAAATCAAACATAAGGACGGATCCAAAGACGTAATAGAATTGAATCATACTATGAATGAACTTCAAATCGGATGGTTTAAAGCCGGCAGTGCTCTCAACAGAATGGCTGAACTGAAAAAGTAAAGCCTTTCATCGCTTATCACACATTAATTGAATAGAAATTTGAGGAAAAAATAAATAAATTGAATGAAATTTAATTATTAGTTTCTGTGTCTGAATGCAAATCATTTGAATGAAATTAAGTTAATTGTTATTAATTTCGTTCAACATTTTAAACATTTAATAAAAAATTTGAATAAATGTTTTACTCGTTTTTTCTTTACTATCAGTAAGGGTTCAAAACTTTACTTTCTTTGAAGAAATTCAAAACTTTTATCCAGAAATGGCCAAAAAGGGGGGGTTTCGAAATGCCCTAAATTGAGAAATTCCAGACTTAAAATAGTTCAAAGAATTAAAAATAACATTTAAACTCTTTTTAAAATTTTTAGGAAATGCCTCTCAAATGTTGGGTCGTATGAACTTTTTACTATTGAAATGTTACACTTTAATACAAAATCGGTTACCTTTGTTTACAAAAAAAATTGCCCAAGGTAGGCCCTGAAGTCAAGTTGTCATAATTGTATTTCTCAATTCAATATTCTGTGGCTCATTGCAATGACCCAGGGTACAATGGTAACTGGTATTGTATTAAAGTGTAACGTTTCAATAGTAAAAAGTTTATAAGACCGAACATCTAATATACTTTTATACAGAAAAAGCTCTATATCTCGAACATTTTTGTTCGACATATAGAATGTGTTCGACTTATAAAACAATACAAAAAATATGTGTAAAATAATAATAAATAACTTATTTGTTATTATTATAAATAAGTGTTTATTTGTCACAAAACACTTTACAGAATATTTTCAATTTAATTAAAAAGTTATTGTTTTATCATTAATATAATTATTAATTAGATTTTTCTTTTTAGCCAAATTCAATTTAATACAGTTGTAACTTAATTTAAAGGAATTTCATTGAAACAATGATAACAAAATTGAAATATTTATGTTTTGTTGAAATTTGCAGGAATTAAATTGATTCAATGTTCGGCTTATAATTTAGGATAGATGAAAATATTACTTTTATTGCCCTTTCATTTTTCGTTCCTAAATACTATTACCAAGTTCAAATGAAAATTAAAACCTTTAATAATCATTTATCGATTAAATATTTCACCTCTTCTATACGTTGTTTCATGGTCATTTCTCAATTATAAAGAAAAGCCAGTGACCAATGAATGTCAATAACGTATGCAAAAGTGAAAATTTTGATCATAACATTAAATCACATCAATTCTCTAATATTTAACATTATTTCTTGGTATACATTTTACTTGCTCAAATATTCAAGTCCTTTGAAAACAACTATCCTAACTTATAATTCATAAAATGTACTAAAACTATGCAAAATGTGTTCGATGCTCGGAACATAGAAATGTTCGACTTATATAGTGCTTTTTGTATTGAATTAAAAAATTGCCAAGGTATATGTTAAACTTATAGAAAATGTTCAAGATATAGAGTGTTTGATATATAGAGCTTTTACTGTATATCAATAACTCATTAGAAAATCATAGAAAAATACTTAGAAAAGGTACCATAAAATCGATTGAGTTTAGAATAAACATGGGCAGTTTGAAAGTCTGGGCCTTCAAATACAGGGAAATCAGTTATTAAAGACCAAAGAGAGAGGGGTAAAATTTCACTTTAAATAGACAAAAATATGCTAATAATTAAACCCCACAACTCTACCTTTGACCTTTAAAAACTGATTTCCCTGTATTTGAACGACCCAGACTTTCAAACTGCCCATGCTTAGTTTAGAATATATTTGAGATCACAATAGAAACATTTGGATCTCTATTATCAGGTTTTCTGAGAATTGCTTTATACTAATTTTGGTCATATAAGTTGAACTTCAAAGTATAACTGTTTTTAAAATGTCAAAACTTTCCATTTTTAAATTTAACTTGTATAAATTTTAAAACCTTATAAGTTATAACCATGTTAAAATTTGCTTTTGTTGAAAGGAATAAGTGTTTCTAATTTTAATTTCTTTAAAACGATAATTATATCAAACGATGAAATAATATTTTAAAAGTTATAAAATAGAATTTTCAAACCCCTATATAATTGAAGGACAGAATATTCAAATTATTTGATTAGAATGTCATTAGAGATGAGGGCATTTGAGGGCATCTTTCATATGTGTCAGCTCACTTCACCGAAACCCAAAGTCTTTGAAAAAATTATATGCCATTCGTCCAAAAAAAGATAAATATCACGCTTTGAGTTCTCTTTAATTATGAGAATTTAAAATATATTATCTTAATTCAAGATTTCCTTTATTATAGGTTAATGAGCTTAGCTTGCTTAGTTTAGTTTAGATTTAGTTAATTTTTCCTCAATTTTGTAATTTAAACATTTGTTTTATAAAATCATTGTTTTCGGTGTAATTGGATTCCGAGTAATGCGTTTCTCAGAAGTGAAGCCAAATATTTTCAAATATTTATATCAAATGAATTAATCCTTAAAACCTTTTAAAGAAAAATTAATTTTATTTAAAAGAAGAAAATAATAATTTATATAAAATCAATTTTAAGATTAAAACAAAAATTTAAAAAAAATTGTAAGTTTTAAATGAATTTAAGCCCTAATTATAAAAGAAATGAAATCATTTATAAAATTATATTTAATCGGAAGGAAAAGAATGAGTCATAAAATTCGAAGAAATACTCCAATTAATACATTAATACAATAGTTATCATTAAATTCAAATTTTGATGAAAAATATTCATAATTTTGATCAGAATATAAAACATGAGGTTAGGCTCATGTGCCGAACTCAGCCATTAGTTGGTTAGAGCGGTACAGTAGCACAGGTGTGGCCAATTGATGATTGCCTTATTATGGCATATACTGCAGGTGTGATTCGACTCTATCTATACTTCTGCGCGATCTTATAGTCGACTATTCGGGTGCAGAACTTTATTCCAACTGAACTCTTGATATTCTTTTTCTAAATTCATTTCATTATTTATATTTCGATTTTCAATCATTTCTGAAATTCTTAAGAATATGTTATGTCGTAACCCAAAAGTCAATAGAGTCTAATCGATTCCATATTTCAATACAAAAATCTTTGTTCCAAACGCTCTAAATATTGATTCTTATATTAATAATATCTTTTCACTTCTCTTTGGTTTCTTCAAATGGAATCCTATTAAAAGGTCAGTTCAAAATTTATATCATATTTCAAGAATTAGCATGGGCAAATTGCAAACTTATTTGGACAAAACAATGTCTTATTGATGCCATTGATTGTAATATAGTTTATAAAATGTCTCTAATCATCTTAGTTTTTAGTATTGAGTGAAAGCCTTTTGAAATATCTATTAAATAACAATTAAATTTATTTTAATATTAAAAAAATTTAAATCAAAAGTAATGCAAAGTTTTATCAAATCTTTAAATTGAGTTAAGAAATAATTATTGTATTTCTAAACACATTTTTGATGATAAATCAATTGAATCCGTTTTTATAATAATAATTTTGCTTTTTAACTAAATTAATATTATTTATAAACTATAAATAAACTATATTTAAACTAGTCAAATTTAGTGCATTTAAGAATTTTCACTGAATTTGTCATTTGAATAGAATTCAAATGAATTCTAAATGGATTTATTCCTATTGATTAAGAGTTGGGGCAAAACTTATTACATAAAACTTAAGTTCCGTTAAATAAAGTGTGAAATATTTCTTGACTTCAAACCAGTATAACATTCATAAGAGTCTGACTATTATTTTGATGTTAATTTGAAAGATTGTGTTAAAACCTAAATATAAAACTTGTGGTGTTTTAACTATTATTCAAACTTTAACTATGAGTCGACTAAGTTTTAAGAGTTTTTGTTTAAATTTGTAACTAATTTATAAAAAATTGTTGGTTTGAAACAAGAATTTGAATGAAGTTATTCTGAAAATCATTGATTAAATAATTTTCTTATGTTTTTGTCGATTGTTTTATCTGTGAAAGTAATGAAAACAATTCTAAGAAATTGTTTGATATTTTGATTATTCCTTAAGAATAAACAAAAGAAAAATCGTTTTACAAATGAGAAAATATAGAGCGAATCGCATAAATATAGCGGACTTTTGAGACTCATGGGTGGGTTACGTTCCCAAAGGTATCCCATTATAATTGGTTTACTCTCTAATAATTGCGATCAATTTATTTTGATTGTTATAATATCGCCAAAGCGTGCGGCGGCTCTACTCTCACCCAAAATATGCCACAACTCTGTAATAAATATGAAAAGACACTCATGTATTGTCTGTATATATATATGACTAAATTGAACGCAACACTGACTCCATTCACGCACCGATAAGTTGTGCCCAGACTTTAAAATGGATTGAAATGATGCTGAAGTGACAACTTTTTGCATCCGATCTGTTCCGCTTTCTATAATTGAGTGCCCACTCAACGGGATATCCAATGATGTCGTGTATAGTGTCTGAGCAGATGTTTGTCTGATGTTTGCAAATAATTATTATTTTTAGCTCTTTTGTGAGACCACTAATAGTTATGACAACATTAGACAATATGTTTAATGCATTTTAATATCGTAACCGATTCGCGCTTTTTCGATGACAACTGCTCTCCAACGGGAGGTGTCTTTGGGGGTCTCCACTCGTTTGGTTCCCAACAATTGTCATTCAATCAATCGTTTGGGAAAAATGATAGAATCGACTCTTATTTCATATTTAATGAATTTTCTGCAATCAATCGATGACTGAGAACTCAGTTCACAAAACATCCGTAACTTTTGATTCAATGTTTCAAAACTCTATTAACGACAAAAAAGAGCTTCAAATGATTTTCAGTCATAAGGACTTAAAATGTTGGGTCATTTTTTTGGTTAATTTTCATTTCATTGGTTACAACAATAATAGCCGACAATTATTCTGGAATTTATACGAGAATTCCTTAAAAATAGTATCTATGGTTTACTTCAATCAATCGGTGATAATATATATTAGATTTTATCCAAAGAATGAATCAAAATATTGAACATCTTTTGAAAAGTGAATGAATGGACACAATTAATGAAAGTGAGTCGCGTGCTCTGTCTGTGCCTCCCTTTGCAATTTAGTGACATTAGGTTGAGAACCGTCTCTATCACTCTGAGTCGTCATCAAAACACTCACAATATTATCCTTTGTATTGAATTGTATTTTATATAAAAACGTATTGCGTTGTGACTGAAATTTGAACCCAGAATTGACTCCAGGTATTGATAGAGGGTTAAGTGGCGTCACTACAATGAGACTGTGCTCTACATTAAGGCTAAATTTTATGAATTCATTGCAGTTATGGGTTTCAAAATGAATTAGCAAATCGTCATTACTCTCGAATTTTAATATGAATCCACTTTAATATCGATTATTTAATCATAGCTTTAATCATAGCTTTTCTACAAATTGTATTAAAACAGAAATTCTGATAATTAGTTTTCAACAAATATTGAGACAAAAATTAATTCTCGTTATTATCACAACTAATACATTCAGTTTTCACTTTAAACCTTTTATTCAATTTCAGATATATAGTGAGTGAGTGAGTGACTGAGTGTGTGTGTGTGTGTGAGAGAGAGAGAGAGAGA
>JAQIXI010001491.1:0-13456 GCA_034700165.1 Galumnidae sp. Gr-Ori-00277 | reverse complement strand
ATGGTTTTGAGAGTTGCTTAACAAAACCCATCTAGTTTACTAAAGTCATACTTTACAAAAATGGTTATCCACTGTATTTTAATAAATCAAAACATTTTTATCTAAAATACTTTTTTTTGATGGAAGTCTTATTGCATTTATATGACTATCCTTTCTTGCCTTATCTTGTCATTAAAATGAACTGGATATTCTCTTGTTGAGTGACTCTCCCTCTCAAAACTGTTTTAACCCAATAAATGGCTTAAGAAAAATCTGTTGTCCAAAAGGATTATATAATATATCAAACTATAAGTTTGATATATAATAAGGATTATATAATATAGCAAACTATCAGTTGAACTGAAAAGCAAAAGAAAATGAAGGGAACAACAGATCAAAAGGGATTTTGTGATTTCGATTCAAAAATAAATGGTTTTATTATTATTTTTTGGATCGTTAATCACATAAATGTGTTGTGAGCTATGCTTTTATGCAATCACTTATTCGCTCGAATTATTTGCCCAAAACTGAACTTAACTGAACTCTGCTTTGACTCAAATATTGTCAGACATTTGGGAACAAATCTTAAATATCTAGTTTATTGTAAAACTACGACTACCGCAGGATAAGGTTTTTCCGTAAACCGTATCTCTTGAATACTTTAGAAAAATCTCTAAAGACTTCATTTTTGTCAAAATCCGGAAAAAATGTCAATTCGTTTCTTTTTTGCAATTTTAGCGCCAAATTACCAAAAATTCTTAATTCTTAGGAAAAATAAATCCTATTTCTTATAATTTTGAACATTTGGTTCAATTCAATGCTTTTTGAACCTCTAAAACAAATAACTGCACAAAAATCACTACAATTTTCTTTAAAAAGATTGACAGCAATTCTTTGGAGTGGAAGCCAACAAATAATTCTTATTTTTAATATCTAGAATTGAAAATATCTCTACAAAACATCTCTTTATTTCCAGAGTTTCCCTACAAATTGAGAGAATGAAAAGGAGAGGAAAGGAAAGGAGAGACAGAGTTTTTTATCTCTTTATAATATTATTATTATATGAGTCAGTTCTCTACTTTATAAGTAAAAATAGGAAGAATTTTGGACATTAAAACCGCCGAAAGCAGTAAATATACAAATATTTAAAATTTGATATCAAATGAATAATTGATACAAACATTTATATCTTTTTTATTAATAAATAAAATTTATTTGAAATTCTTTGACAAATACTGAAATATCAAAGGAATTGAGTGGCAATGTCTTTGTGTTGATATAAAAGTCATCAGAACAAGAGTTACAACACATTTGAGATTCATTTCACGTAATTATAAAATTTTATGTAAATTAATTTATATTTTGTGCAATTGATGTGATCTTCACTTCAATTAATGTTTTCCAACAAATTTATTGAATACTTTATTTACACAATTTTTGTCGATTCAGTATTTTTTCAATTTGTCGTCCAATTAATGAATTCATATAACTATCGATTATTTGAAGCCTTTTTCATATATAACTTGATTTATATAATATATAAGTTAAGAACTTTCCTTCAATTATGGATAACTTTCATAATAATATTCTTAATCTTTTAGTAAGATTAAAATTAATTATCTAGCAATTTATTCTCATATGTTTTAAATTTAATTTTCAAAATTCTAATCAAAATATTCATAAAATTTGCTTTTAAGCCTCTCTAACGAAGTGCTGTTCAAATGACTTAATAAATAATGTATTATTTGAATTGACTTTTCATTCATTTTGAGTCAGATTTGCATTAATTAGACTCTAATTTGTTTGAAGACAATAATAGAGCGAATAATTGGATTCAAATAATAGAATTCAATCAACGAATTCAATAAATTCAGTGAATTTTCAGTTGTCTAACAATTTGCATAAAAATTGAGCAAGATATAAATCATTGAAAAGACTCATCTTTTCATTTATAGTCAAGAGTTGGCTAACAATAGAGAAATAAAGGCGAGTCTCGAATGTCTTATTAGTAGACAAAAACATTTATATCAAATGTTAATACAAAGCAATCGTTTCGTAAATTGAATTCAAAATTCAAATCACATCCAAAACACAAATAAAATGAATCATTGATTTACTTTATATTCCATATTTTCATTGAATAAAACTGCTATTAATTAAATTATTTTTTAGTTCAAATGATTTCACCCAAAATATTTTATTCGACACTCAAATCTTTTTTACTTTTCTCTTATTTTTAGTGAAAGCCTTATGTTTGAAACGTTTCCTTTTATTTGAATTTGAGTTTAAACTCAATTCATAAAACGACTTCAGATAATTAGAGATTCAAAAGACATTATTCTTGTAATATAATATGAAAAAGAGCCAAATATGACCAAGAATTTTATTTTTGCTTAATTTCGAAAAACTCATTATAATTAATAAGTAAATATACATTTCCGTCCATTTTTTCCTGTTATTTGACCTTGTTTAAGATTAGTGCAAATCTTTCGATTTTTTATTATAATTTGGAAATTAATTAAATAAAATTAATTTTTTAATAATACAAATGTTAGGACACGAAATCTACAGTCCCTTAGGATTAATCAGAATTAGTTACACAATAATTCAATTTAATGTAACCAAGGATAATGTACTCATTAGTAGTGATGCGATGGTGTTATGTCTCTTAGATTCTATCGGATAAACATATAAACTAAGTTCGAGTCATAATATAAGAAATTGTAAAATAATCTCAATTTCTTATATAATGAATTTGAATAATAACCAAACATTGAATAATTTGGGATCAATTTTACATTTATTCAATTTCAAGATATTTTCTTATTAGAAAAACTTATCTTTTATTTTTAATTAATGAACTTGTTTAATCGAGAATGAATAAAAATTTGCAGGATTATTAAATTTTAAAAATTAATTAATAGATGAAAATTATAAACTTAAGTTTTTTTTTAATAATCTTATGTCGAAAACTAAGAGTAATGTTCACTAAAAAAAGAAAAATGACTTTTTAAAGACTATTGATTTTCGCAGTCATTTGATTCGAGTGTAGAACACAGACACAACTTTTTAATATTCGTTTTTAATATTATTATTATTTATTATCAAATTTTAAGAATAAATTCCATTTTTTAAATAACTATTTAATTATTACATTTTAATATCATTATTAACTTTTGTTATTATAATATACTAATAGATTGGTTATATCCGATTAAAACCGGAGGAGGGATAAAGTGATGTAATTTTTATGATTTCTTATTTTCGTTGACTCAAAGAGAGTTCTTTCAAAGCATTTTCATATTAATTAAATTGTTAGTCGATTCACTATTTGAATGTCAGCACATATTCCGCGTCAATGATTAAAATGATGTCAATTCTTAGTTTTACAACATTTCAGATAATATTTGCAGAGATTTGTGAACACAAATTTCATTTCGTTTAGTTTATCATTGATTTTGTAAAAAACATATGCGAAGGAAATGTAATTCAAAAGTCCTACCATTTGTAGTAGAGTTGCTAGTTTACAATCTTCTTCATAAAATTGTCAGACAAAGAAAGCGCTGACGTGTGAATACAGAATATATACAAATGTCTGAACATTTTTCACTTATCAATGATCTCTTTTCTCATATCTATTGCATTTAAGAGCACAGCTCAGCACTCATTTACCTTTTCCTGACAGTACTAAAGAGAAAATGATACCAATATATTGAGGATATGGAAGAGTGCGATATATTTTTTCTCATTTATTAAATGATTTTGATTTGACCCGATTATACATTTTTTTGTCGATAAGTTTTTTTTGTCATTTTATGTTAAAAAAGCAAAAAATTCTATTGAGTTAAAGACTTCAATAAAAATGTCTGCAATAAATAAATTATTGTTTTATTTGATTAATATATCAAAAACTAATCAAATATAACATCAGTTTCTGATTGACTCTATTAGATATAGATTTTGACATAAAATATAATATAACTTATATAAGAAACTGTAGTTAACTATAGATCTTAATTTTTATCCGTTGGATGTCTTTTTGGTAAATATTATCTCTGAAGAGCTGACTATTTGGTTGACAAAAAGCAATTTAAAGCTAACTTTTCGCTCAAATTTTCAATTGTCTATAATTATAATAATTATGTGCTTATAATTGATGAGAAACTGGAATATAATTATATAATTAGACCAAACATTATTCACGACATTATATGAGTTTGAATTTTCAATTAAAATCTGTGTATTTTTAACTTCAATTTCACGAATAATACGATTTACTATTTCTTTAGAAGTGTTTTATAGTTTGTCTGACTTTAAATTACTTTCTTTTGTATAATTTTTGTATTATTTCTTTAGAAGAGGACTCAGAAAGTAATGAAAATTTTATGAAAACGTACTTCAAATCAAATTTTATGCCAAAGAGTTCTCTTAGAAATTGAATGAAATCGTTTACAAATTATTCAGAGTTTAGGCGAATGTCTTAATTAAATTAGAATATATTTTAAGTTTATATTCACTGATTTAGTAGGGAATATATTAACCTAGAACCATTTCTGACACTATTTGAGTGCACTCTTCATTGACTTTACCAAAAGATATCGATTTTTGGATTGATTTAGAGATAAATCAGTTGCAAACGTCTGATACAGAGTTTGTATATTTGATGAAAGCTCTCAATAAAGACACGAATTGAATGTTATCTCATTTGAGTTCATCGCAAACTTTATTCAATGTTATTGAGAATAACTGCAATTCTATTCAATGAGAATTCAATTGAGTTTTTTTCTCTCATTATTACAGTTTTGTCTCACATTTAATCCGTTAAACGTTAAACGAATCCGAGATTAATATTCGAGTCTATGAAGTATTAAAAGATTAAACGAATTAATGTCTTTGAAAAACAGTGGAAAAAAGGAAGCGTTGGTTCAAACAAAGAGTTGTGTCATTAAGACAAAAGTTGTGACCGAAAGCCAAACCAATCGAAATGACTCGAAAGCTAAGGAACTTCCCTCACACTCTGCTTTTCCATCCGATCAATGTGTGAGTCGTTGGAATAAATTGAAAGCTCTTAGAGAACAGAATGTCTCGAATTTTGAATCGATAAGTAAATTAACTCCAGAAGAGAGAACTGTTTGGAAAAATTCGAAACTCTTCGCAAAAACCCTATCGTCAGTAGAAAGTAGTCATTGCAGTCACTCCAAAAGAAGTACTTCCAGTCTAATGCCTTCAGTCACTCGAGAATATTCTTCCACCGAATTTCATCTCAAGAATATGACCACAAATCCAAGTGTTACGAGTCCTAAGAGAGAGATCATTCAATCATCTTCGGGAGTGCCGGCGGCCAAACACAGCGAATGGAAACTTTTGAAAAGCAAATTAAGTTTACTCCGAAAAAAGACTAATAAAGATATGTCTGGAAATTGTGCCCAAAATTCAATTATAACTAAAGATATAAAAGAAGTAAACACTGAGACCGGTGTCAGTAAACACGAAAAATTAGCTCAACTTCCATCGATTAGTGCCACCGAATCAAAGAAGGACTCATTTGATGTAAAGGGAATTGTTTGCAAAAAAGAGGATTTAATGCATATAATATCCGAGGCTTCAAAAGGGGTTAAAATAACCAAAACTAAATCATTTAATAGAGAAGAAGAGGACAGCATTGGATTATGTGCGACAACCAGTACTGCCAGCACTAGTACTGATGTGTCTATTAAGCGAAATCTATTGAAAAAACAACATTCGTGTGGAACAGAGTCTTCGTGCGAAAGGGAGGAAAAGGAGGAAAGAGAGGAAAATAGCAAAACTAAACAATCAGACACTAGAACTGAATGTCTCGACTCTGAACCAGAAAATGCTCATAAAAATCAATACGAGAGTTACACAAATAAAACGGACAGTTCTGGTGAAGAAAGTGTTTCACCGAATTCACAACAAAATGAATCTGAGAATAGATTAAAGAGTAAAAACAAGTCTAGTATTGGCTCAAAAGGAAACACAATTAATGAAACCAATTTAGACAACTCTGAAACTGATATCCAAACACATAATGAGGACAATGAGAGCGAGTCTAATGTTCCCGCCGTTCAATGGGATGATATCAATTACTTTGATCCCTCACTATTAGGCGATGCTATACAAACATTTCTCCAGGGTATGTCCACCACCAGCTCCGGTTCCACCACTAATGAGAAAAGGGTATCGTTTAAGAAGAGCTTTTGAATGACTGGATATTTATCGGTAAACATCTGTATTATCATAAAATATAATTAGGTTTTCGTAACAATAATAATACACAAAAGGATATGAAGTGTAGTATATATTAATATCAAAATGAATTTATGATCCAATCATTTATAACCCATTAATGTGTTCAGTCTTGAATCAGATGTCATTATCATTAGGTTTTTGTTCTCTGTTTTCCCAATTATGGACGCAATCATTCACTTAAACACATTAGACATTCAGTTAAACCATTCATTAAATTTAATTTTTATTAGTTTTTGAGAATATATTTTATGAGAAAATTGCGAACAAAAGGAATAAATCGATTTTTCTTTTTATTCAAAACCATTTATTTAAGAGTATTTGCATTTTTATGACCAAATTTCTATCGATGAAAAAAATACCGAATCGTTTCAATATTTAATATGACTTTTATTTTATAGAATCCTTTTTCTGTTTAAACAACTTTTGAACAAAATTTTTGAATAAATATTTTTATTTAAATTTATGCGAATAAAAATGTCTCGTTTTGACTACAGTTTATATATGAACAAGATATATTATTAATTCATTGGTTTTTAAATTAAAAGCTAATAAAGTATTCATAAGGATTTAAATACTCGAAATTATGTTCAATAACTCAAAGCAGTCAAAAGAGGATCAAAGGATTTCATAAATTTTTCAGTAAGAGTTCCCTTAAACTCTCGGACACATGTTTTTGGGAATCAATGATATCTCTTTTAATGGTTTTTTAAATCGAAAGAATTCTTACCTTTTCTTTTAAGCCTATATAGTATATACCATCGGACCCCAAATTGGAGGACTATTGGTTTGCATATCTCCTGAAATATTTATGGTAACCAAATATTTTTTACTCCAACTATGGTTTTGCCTAAATTTTATGAAAATAGAAAAGAAAATTCATTAACTAATATATTATTCTAATAATTTAATATTTTTTAGAATGTTTTGTATTATAAAGGTTTTTAAAGAAATTTATTTATTTTAACCAGATGTAATGTAATGTAATAAATAGTATCACCAAAATATCTGAGGTTATTCCAAAGTTATTATAGTTAAAGTAATTATATATAATATTATATATTATGTTATATTCAATACAGAAATAAACAATTGTTTTCTTTTTCATAAATTACTCAAATTTTTTTAACTCCAATCACTTCAGAATTATTATAGATATTTTAATGATACTAGCTGTTTTTAAATAATGTAAATTTGCTTTGGATTACCCAGCTTCATTAAAATAGCTTTGAATAATCTTTGAGCTGGATCAATTTTGATTTTCAAAATTTCAGACTTTTTATTTTCTAAATTAAACTAACAAGTAAGAATACTGAAAATATTGTAAGAATATTGAATAAACAGAAAAACACCAATCAATTCAACTTTGATCAAGTTTATTTAGAAAATGTCTTTTTAAAATCCTAAAAATATAGGATATTCCAAAAAAATATTAAATTATTAAAAGAATATACTAGTAACTATTGGAAATTTTTTCATAAAATTTAAGCAAAATCATAGTAAGGGTTAAAAACTTATTTCGTTACCATAAATATTACCGAAGATAAATGCGTGAATAACCCGTCTTCAAATTCAGGTCCGGCTGTATATCTGTTTTTTATTACTTCCTCTACGTTATAGTTTTATGTTCAGGAATTCAAAGGTTTACTCTTTTGAATTGAAAGACATAAGAAATGATTGACTTATTTCTTGGGGCAGAAAATTTCATTTTCACATTCATTTCATTTCTTATTTTATTTGAGTTCTGGTCTTCAAATAAATATATGAAAAATCATTCACTAATTGTCAGTGAATTATAGAATATTTTAAATAAAATATTAATTATATTTTACTTTCTTTTAACACATTATTAAAGTAAATGTAATATAATTTTTAAAATGTTATTATTATTGTAAAACTTTAAGAATAATATTTTTGTTTCAAAATTCTAGTATTTGTTTATTCATAAATTTATTCAAAATGTGTTTAATTTAAACATTAAAAAAAAGAATAGTTGTATTTAGAAAATCACCAGGGCATAAAAATATTTTGTAATCATTAAGTCTGATATATTAATATAAACGAAATGAGTCTTATATTATATCTTTTCACTGAAATTTTTCAAATAAATAATTCTGAAACTAATTCTGAAACTAATTCAGTGAAAATGAATGTAAATTTTTTATATGAAAAAAAATAAAAGCATTTCTGGATTTTTTAGAATTTGATCTAAATTTAGATATTTTTTCCTTTAAAAATGAAAATTCATTTTTTTCTAAAAAAATAAAATAAAAGAAATTCAAAATAAAAAGATTTTATTAAATCAATGAATTTGAGAAGTATTTGATAAAAAAAATGAAAGCACTGAACCATTATTTGTCTTTTGATAAATTAATTGTAAAAAGTTTGTGTCAAAAGTCCACAAATATCTTCTGAGAGACAACTGTTTATCGCGTAATTAGAAGTTATTTTCGGTTCATTTGACTTGAATTGGATTCGATGGTACGAAGTGGTGGTCACTTATAGCTCGATAATTAGTTGATTCGCTCTCTTGAACAGCATATGTACATTCAGTGCCAGTCTCTCACTTCAGTCCTTGAAAAAAGTGAAAAATCCTTTTTTCTAAGACATGTTTTTCAATCTTTCCATTTATTTTGTCTTCTCAACGATTAAATCTTTTAAAAAATGTTTTATTGATTTTAAAGTGAAGAACTGGTGAACGGTTCAGACATTAACAGACATTAACCAAATACTATATCCATAAACGATAGAAAAAATTTATAAAATTAATGAAAAAAATTCAATTTAATACTTTTCTGACAAAAGACAGTTCATTGAAGTGAATGAATAATTGCGACACAAATTCGTTGTTTATTTCACTTTGAGTTTGATTTTAATGAAAGTTTCAAAGCGTTTAAAAAATTACTCAAAATCTCATCCCTTATATACAATACTTTGGAGTTTTAATTAATGAATGTATAAACGAACATGGTAATTTATTAGTCGCTGTTTATAAGCCTTTTGTGGATTTTATTTATTAAATTAATGGCAAACCTTTGCTTAAAATATAGATTCCATTAATTTTGTTGGTTTTGATTCAAATAAGTTTGAGTCGAGTCCTGACAACCGATCAAATCGAAAGACTGGAATCAGAACAGAAAAAATTGGATGACTTCGTTGATATCATTGAACAAAATGAACTCCAAATTCATAAAGGAATAGCCAACGGTAAGTTTGACTCTCAACCTCATAGACACGATGACCAAGATACTGAAGATACAGAAGACAACTATGGAAAAATACTTTTAGAGGTAATCCTATTTTTCAGTCAACTTATAATTAATGACTTCCTCCTAAAGAATCGCTCTTTCCTTTACTCAAAAGGAATACTTAATATAGAAAATAACCCTAAGATTCGAGAAAATGTTTTTCAATGAGATTTCACTTTTAAAGCCATCGGATTACTTGAGCTCTACTTTTTCGCTGTTCAGCCTTTTTTACTTTCACTTTTTGAAGAAACTCTCAAAAGACATGTTTGAAAAGTTTCAAAATATTGTGTTATTAAAGTGAAATAATATTTCAATATTTCAAAGTTTCATCACAACATCACAACATTTTTCACTCCATTTATACTTTTGAATAAAATTTGAGTCAATCACAGAAAAATCACAGAAAAAGCTTTGAATTTATAATAACTTATTATTAATAAGTGATGAATATTTTCAACAATTAATTGATTAAAATCTCTTTCCGTAGAAATAATAAAATGAATTTAAGGCAAAATTCAGTGCAATTATAATAAATTATGTTATGAATAGTAAACGTCAAACAAATTTAAAGAGAAATGAAATTAGGATTAAAATTCATGTTTTCTTTCAACAAATGATTGATTTGTTTTTTGCAAACCTTTATTGCACTGAATTTTTTAGAATTTCAACGAAAAAGTCTTTTGATTTAAGATATGCAATGAGTTTATTAAGAAGAATAGCATTTGCCGACACTTCTTCCACTCTTATCGATCGCCAGTTCCAGTGCTATACTCTTATAGTGTCTTAAGTTTTGTTTGAATACAACCGTAAATCTTATTTTCAGACCTGAATTCTAATAAAATATTATGGAATCTTTGCTTTCACTCAAATAGTCTGTTTTGATGTATTCGGGATCATTTTAAAGGAGAAAATGCAAAACATGAATATCTCGATATTAAGATTGATCTCTATTTTCATAACACAAACCATAAGTTGAATATATATTACATTACATTTGGATTTCTCTATTCAACAATAATTTGTTGGAAAACTTCATATTATTCTTATTATCCAAAATATTTTTGTTTTCCTTTAGGTAATAGTCTTTTTAGACATCGTTTTTCATTTGTTCCTTTCATTTCATTCATTCCTTTTATCTTTTATTTTATTTTTAGTTATTTTCTTTATATTCTTATTCTCACAAAAATTTATTTTTATTTGAATTTCTCATTGATTTTTCTAAAACTCAGCGAATAATCGAATTTTAGAATAGTTTTAAAAGAAATTTGGTGTCAGTTCTCCATTCAGTCCTCCATTCAGTCCTCTCAATAAATTCATATTATTGTCTCTCTTTCGAGAATTGACACAAATTTAACAAAATTTAAAGCAATAGTTTTGTTGACAATATTGAAATGGTTTAACCAGGATGAAGCAAACTTTCGTGAAATCAAAGTTCCAGGAATTGACTACGATTTGGAGCCCGCAATTCATCCAATAGAAATGGCAGAAATCAATGAAATTGATAGGGAATCCCGACCTCAAATAGAAGAGCCTCCCGTTGAAACACCTCAAGAAGAAAGATCTCAGGCTTCGCCTCATGAAGAAGGACCTCAAGAACTGTCCCCTACAGAAAAGACACCTCTTAGTAAGCAGTTATATGAAAGACCTCCAGTAGAGGCACCTCATGAAGAAACAGAAGAAGAAGTGGAAGGAAATCCTCCCGAAGACCCACGAGAGGGTCCGCCACAAAATCCCACGAATTCAGCGCAACCTTTAGATCGCAATTATTGGGAGAATAATCCCCCACCGATTGATTACTCTCATGGAAGCCATTCTCCGACACATCCCCGAGAATATAGTCACGAAAGTCTACCTCAAAGCGATCGAACCACAGAAACGCCTGAAGTGGATCATCACTACCATAAGCACCATCACCATCACCGCCATTACCCCAAAGATAACCCCGAAAATGGTGTCGTCACTCAATTGGACGATAAGCATGAAATTAATGAAAAAATTCCTCCAAATAATGAAAATTCTATGAATGAGTTCAGTGAAAGAGCGGACGACTTACCCCTTACCAGGCATTCGTCATATGACAACTCAAGAAATTTGATGGATAACCGCCCAGAGGTTAGAGATGAAGATCACAATGAGGACCATTTGGGAACTCTTCCTCACTCACACATAATTCATGAAAATGAAGACAACGATAAGATAATTGAAGATCACTTTCATTCCCAAAACAAACGAAATTCACCGGAAAATCATTTTCATTCAAATGAAGGCCTGAATCGCATTCACTCAACAAATCAACCGAACAGTGAATATATTGAAGACAAGAATCCCGAAAGTTATGAAAATATAAATAATGAGCCAAAAACTTATCCTAAAAGTCAATACTATATTATTCCCCCAAAAGACGAGCCTTTAATTAAACCCGAAATTAATGTAGAAATTCCTGATTATAACCGAAAACCGGTTGAATACATTTCAAATATAATTCCATTACTTCCAGTGATTCAACCAAATAGTGATCCTAATACTGACCCTAATAGTGACCCTAATAGTGACCCTAATACTGAACCTAATAGTGGACCTAATAGTGAGCCTAATAGTGAACCGAATAGTATTCTAATTACTGACCCCAATAATTATCCAAACAGTGATTCTAATAATGATCCCAACAGTTCACCAAACAATGATCCTAATAGTGAACCTAACAATGACTCTGAACCTAAAGATGATCCCAATCATCAAAATGAGATGCAATCAAAGCCACTCGAAGTGGGCGGTGCGGCCGACCGTATTATGAAATATTATGAGGACCAGTCAAAAATAGACAGTAAGAGATATACTAGTTTATTAGTTAATTCTCCAACAAATTCGAGAAATGAGCAAGGCACTCCAGACACTCAATGGATTTCAGGTCCTCCAGTGTACCGAGAACATTCTAAAAAATTTGAAAACTATAAGAACACAAACAGACCTCAAGTAATCGATGAAAATAAACAAATAAACAAAAGAATGGGTCTCTCCATTGATTCGCCCAACTCTGAGGCCGAACCAAACGGTTATTACTATCCGGTAGATTTCTCGAAACATTCTGATGAAGACAACGGTCCGACCAGAGGTTCCCGAGAATATAGTAAATCTCAAGAATATCATTCATATGAACCAAATGTCCCAATGAATGAGGAAGAGATCCCTTCAGAGGAATTGAAATCTTTTTATGATCAGTGGACGAACCAAAACTCAAAACCGGTTTCACCACAAAATGAAGAAAGTAATGGCGGTAATGGCGGTAATGACAATCCGGATAAATATAACCCGAATACAAATGTGGGTCACATTAATTCGAGACCAAATAGTCCTCCTATTAGTTCACCCGATTATGAAATGTCGCGACCAAAGAACAATGAAAAGGAAAGGCCTCATTCCCACAACTCAGACGGTCTCTCTTATCACGACTCTGATTACCAACACTCCCACTATCACTCACATGATTCTGACAGTCCTCACAGTCTTAAATCACAAGAGGACGACCGTCACGACAATCAACACGAATCTCCTGATGAGCCCCACACTCCGCACCCACATTCACACCCACCTAATGACCACTCAGAAGACGAGGGCCGGGAAGAAGTACCGAACGACGATCGCAGATATCTCTCTGACCCTAAAATTAAAGGAAAATCAGAGGAATCGGATGATGAGGAGGATGACTATCATTCTCATGAATATAATTCAGGTCCGCACAGCCATACTCATAGCCCTCCACGCAGTCATACACAGAGCCCACCACATAGTCATCCTCAAAGCCCTCCGCACAGTCCTCAACAAAGTCATACCCATAGCCCTCCACGTAGTCATACGCAAAGCCCACCACACAGCCATCCTCATAGTCATCCTCATAGTCATCCTCATAGCCATCCGCAAAGTGGTCCAGCCAGTTATCCTCATAGTAATAGCCATAGCTATGA
>JAQIXI010001490.1:0-13457 GCA_034700165.1 Galumnidae sp. Gr-Ori-00277 | reverse complement strand
AGATCCGAATTTTAAAATGTTTTTATGAAATATTTTTGTGAAATATTCCTATGAATCGCAAAATTCTTATGACATAAAGTATGAAATCATTTAAAAATCTTTGAAAAAGTGTTTCAAAATGAAGTAAAGCATAAAATTTTGTGTCGAAAAAATATCAAAAATTCTAATTTCCTCTAAATTTAAATACTTTTGGTATGCATTTCAGTCATATGACAAATGTTATGATTTTCTAAATTTAAATTCTAATCAATGCTTACATTTTGACAGTATTTACGACAAAATCAATTATACTTTAACTGAAAAACAATAATCCGATTATTCAATGACTTTCATAATGAGGTTTACATTTAGAAGTCGTTTCTAATCACTGATTAGAGATTTTGAGATATTTTCAAAAATATATTCAACAAAAAACTTACTATTAATAGAAGGAACAGTTCTTTTGCGCACAAAAACACTGAAAATTGAAGCTCAGAATAATTGAAAATAATATTCTCTTTTTAAAAAACAATTGTTTGTTGCGATTCATTTTAGTAAAGAATGAATTATTTTGTTTAACTTTTGCTTAAAATTTCTTAAAATTTTTATATTTTTGAAAACATATTTACTTTAAAGTCATCGGAAATAAAAATAAAATCAAATGATTCACAAGAAATAAAAAACAATAATAGAATTGCGAAAACATATTTGACATAATTGCTGAAAATAACCATGATCATATGATTTCTTGCTAACACTTTAATTGCAGTAAATCTACTTATTATTTAATAGCAAAAATTTTACAAATATTAACTTGTTTAAACAATGACTATGATCATTTATTTTAAAATATACATTTATAGAATCTATGAGAATAGTTATGACAAGCGATGAATATTTACATTCAAAGAGAATATTCTTATTTGACAGGAATATTAATAACCCTGGTTTGGTTGTTTACCTCTTCGTCATCTTGGTTTCTAATCTTGGCCTCATCGTATATCAATGTCTATTTATGTCTAAAAGAAATGGATCAGTTCTGGAAGATATTAATGGCTGAGAGATCGAGTTTAGACAAATACAGAATCGCTAACGAAGAAGAGTTGGCCGAAAAGTGTGACGATGTCTGTGCCGTTTGCTTAACAAAGATGTCATATCGAGCCAGAGTAAGAGTCAATTAATAGTACCATGCTCATCTAACTATTAATGTGAAAAAAACAGGTGACTCCGTGTCGGCACTACTTTCACGGCGATTGTCTCCGGCGTTGCATTCATTTGAGTCAAACGATGACAGTATTGTGTCCGATGTGTAAACAACAGATCTAATCATTTAATTGTATCCCGCAATCAATTTATCAGTCAATTCCAAAACATATAAAAATATAAATAACCTTGGTTTTTATTTTTATTTATAAATTAATGATCAATTTTTAAGCAAAAAAAAATCGATATAATAAATTATTGAACTACCTTGCTTCAATAATTTATAAAACCCGTTTCTTTGATTTTAAACATAATATTTCTGTCTTTTTATATTGAAAAATATGAATAAATTAGCAAGCAAAGTTATTGCATATTTTCAAAAGAATTTCTTTATTTTCTAATAACTTTCATGTTTTGGGAAAAATCATTCTTCAAATAAATTGTAATAAAAATTTGTTTTATAATAAAATTTTGTAAATTTCTTTTGATTTGATTCTTAGTCTTATGAATGTTTTTATCGCTAGTTTTTGGCAGAACTCCCGAAACAGTTATAATTGTTATTCATATTAGAGTTCAAAAACATAATTTCGTAACAAAACTATAGTTCGAAAGCCTTTTATTATGAACTCATTTAACATTTTAGGCATTTTTTTGATACTTTGAATACTTGGAAAATATCATCACTTATACAAACTTGTAAGTCATGTGTTAAATAAAGTTAAAATATATCCTTGTATATTTTTCAGAAGAATGTAAAAAATGTACTTGACAAAGATAAAATTCAAACAATTGTCACCGACATTATCTAATAATTAACCACCTTGCAAAAATTATACCTAATTACAATTGAATAAACTTATAGTTTACCATTGAGTGACAGTCAAAGTGAAGGATAGACAAATTTAGCTAGAACATACAACATGTATTTGCAATATATATATAAATAATGCGAAATTGATTTCTACAAAACATTATTCGAATTAATAGTCGTTAAAAAACAACTGAATAAACATATAATTGGTTTTATTGATTCACATTTAAATAAAGTCTAAACCAAAATTTACCTTGTTCTCTTAATTTGTTGGCTAACATGCTGTAAGATGAAGGCACATCAAGTTTCAAAAGGGAAAAATTCTTTAAGTTTTAGAGTGATTAAGTTAGTTTTACTAATATTATTAACAACCAGTACAATTTTATCATTTGTTTCGATAATAATTAGCATTTCTTTTGCTAAAAATATTAAAGAAGAGAATGAAATTAATCGCAAATTTCATAACTATTTCAGGGTTTCCGACAAAATCATATCAACCAATGAAACCGATTTAAAGGAACAGTTTATAAAACAGGCCGTCGGACACATTCTTATGGAAATCAGTTTTGACTTTTTAGCTCTTTTTGGGGTTTTCTTTGAAAACATTTGGATTCTATTGTTTTATGTGATCATTGAGTCCATTGAAAATGTGGTCCTTTGTTTGATATCTGCTCTCAATATTTGGAATATAATTATTATTATTGGAGTCAATTCATTGGTGTTATTACCCCTATATTTATACATATTTTTACTAATTAACCCAAACTTTTCATTAAAGTCCATCAAAAGTCTTTATCGGTCCAACTCTATTAAAGATGGGGTCAATATTCAACTCAGAAGAAGATATTCTTAATATTAATAATAGTTTTATTTTTTTAAAAAAATAAAAATTTATTTAAATGTTTTTCTGTTTATTTTATTTATAAATATATTAAGAAATTATTATAACTAAATGTTTGTAACAGAGATATCACTAATTGAAACCTTTAACTGTAAAGCTCTAAACCCACGCTTTTATGCTGGTCTTTACACTTCCCCTAAAAAAAAGTTCCCTTTGATAATAAAGAGATGATTTGATTTTAAAATCTGAATCAAAAAAAATTTTTATTACAGATTTTAATCGTTTGTAATAAATCCATAGAAAGTTATCATTAAAACAAAAGTTACGTAATTTTCATAATTTGAATTACATAGAGTATATTATATTTATAAGAAAGCATAATTCAAAGATAATTGCTTTAAAAAAATTGCAAGTTTATGAAATAATCTATTTCAAATTCCTGTCATGTCTTGCGCTTCACTTAATACTCTTAATAATAATTTATTTAATTATTTGATAACTTTTTAGTCTTTTCGCTGACTTTTTATTCATTGCTTAAAATCAATTCATTTTTCTTATCTGACAATTAAATCGTGTTTTTGATCGCAATTTACTCAAAACCTGTTAATAAACGTATGTTTTGACGACAAGTTTTCGACTTTTTCTTTGAAAACTGTTTCAATATAAAAGAAGATCTTATTTTTCATTTCGTTATTAAAGTTTAATAGAATTAAACCTTTAATTAATTAGGTTTTATTATTTTGTGTCACTTATTTACACCAAAATTAGATGAAAAGCAATTCCGGTTTATTTCTCTGTCACATCTCAAGAGTTGGTGATAGTATCTACATCTACTCTACGAACATTTCTGTTGGAATTTTTGTGAAAATGTTGTGAAATATCCCATATTTTTTGCATTTTTACGTTAAATGATTTGCATATTTGAAAGGATCAGATCTATTGGTAGGCGTCAAACAATCTCTTCTATAATTTATTAACGATTTTTATCACATTTTCATCACTGAATCAATAGAAACTTGTTTTGAATAAACATATGTGGGGATCGCCAACAGGTATGTAATATTAACTCTTTAGAGATTTGGATATCGCTATTAAATTACTTCCTGAGGACAGGATTTGACCGAAATATAACCACGAGGTTTGACAAAAGATAAACAAGTAGCTTTTGATGAAATTAATGATAAAAATTTGTTGGTCCTTGTCTTGCATTTGCCGGAAACCTTGACAATCCCACCATTTTATTGCATTTGAGAAAAACGAAAGAATTAGCGAATCATTTGAATTGTATTTTTAGATCTGTTTCACGAAATCAATTGATTTTCAAATTTTAATAACAATTATTAGTATAAAAATTGGGTCAAAATATCCATTGCTTTAAGTGTAAGACTTTGTGAACTCTCTTTTCGACCCAAACATCAAATGGAGTACAAAATCTCTGATAATATATAAGTGTTTATTTGAGAAATTAGTGTCCGTTCCTTATCTAAAATCCAAAGTGAAAAAGTGTGAGCGACTGTCCTTCAGAGCACAGTTGTCGAGCTCTTGAAAAAATTGTCATCTTTGCCAGAATCATTCCAATATTTTTATAATTGACCTTGCCATTCTAAATTGACAATCGTATGCAAATCTCTCTTTTTACGACTATGATTTTTAATTGACCTAGTTGTCATTGATGCGAAAACCTTGCTATTGTTTGAACAAATTAGTTGCCAACCAATCAGAGCTAATCAACTCATCCATCAGATTTATAGTCACGTGACGGCAGGAGCTCTGTTCCAACAGATATGAAGAAAATTAACAGATTTTCGGTACTGAAAATTGATAACCAAGACTTGGTTCCCGAATCGCCGCCCAGAGTTGACAATTACCGCAATGTGCTATCTGTGCATGGTAGGGTGGCCAGACCCACACTCGAGGAACTGCATGTGGGCCACATTCCTAATAATCACGTGAGCGATGGAAAACTTTTTTTTTCAAAAGACCTTTAATTTAGTTTTTGACTTAAATGAAAATATTTCTCTAAATTATATTTTTTTAAAACAAAATATATTCAAAACAATACCCAACAAATATTTGCAAAATGTATCCTTGCTCATTTAGAGTGCAGTATAAACTTTATATTCGAAGTATATTAAGTTTTTATAAATATGTTTTAAGACAATTAAGTAAAAAAAATTTATTCCGCGAAAAGTTTTGCACAAATTTTTTTCTAATAATTTTTGACTTTAGTTTTGTCCTGAGTTTCAAAACTTCACATTTTATCGCAAATGTCTGCAAACGATAAATATTTTTTACGCAATTTTTTTATTAACCCAATTATTAAAATATTTGTAATTTTTGCAATAACTGAGTGCTGCCGTCTTTTTGTGATATTTAGAGGGAAAAGACCGCCGATAGCCAACAGCCGTCGGCCCTTCGCGTAAAGTTCGGTTGGGTTGAAGGCGTTCTCGTAAGACTGTGACCATTGCTCTCAACACAGTCTCATAATTTCAAAATCTTAGGTCCGATGCGTCTTAAATATATGGGGAGTTATTCTATTCATGCGATTGTCATGGATTGTGGCACAGGCAGGAATTGGCCTCTCATTTGTCATCATTCTTATGGCAACAGTAGTCACAATAATCACAACGATCTCGATGTGTGCCATTTGTACCAATGGAGAGGTCAGAGGCGGCGGAACATATTTCATGATATCTCGCTCTTTGGGACCGGAATTTGGCGGTTCTATTGGAGTTATCTTTTCTTTAGCCAATGCTGTGGCCACTGCTATGTATACCATTGGTTTTGCTGAAGCACTCAGTGAATTGTTGAGAGTATGAAAACACTCTTATTATTGTTATTCTTATTTCTATACTTTTCAGAGGAATTCAATAAAAATGTTAGAAAATGAAATAAATGAGGTCCGTCTCATCTCATGCCTTACAGTTTGTGTACTCTTTGGTATCGCTATTATTGGCACCGAATGGGAATCAAAGGTTATAATTACTCTTTTCATACATTTTATTAACTTTTATACCTTTTTTAGGCTCAAATTGTTTTACTGATTATTCTTTTGGCTTCGATTTTCGACTTCCTTTTAGGGGCTGTTTTGCCAACAAATGACAGGAAAAAATCCATGGGTTTCGTTGGATGGGATGGTTTGTAAACACATACTTTAAATTTAATTTGACTTTTTTTTAAATATCATTTGTAGTGAATGTAATGTTTGAGAACTTCAGTCCCGACTTTAGAGACCAAACATTTTTCTCGATATTCGCCATTTTCTTTCCGTCTGCGACTGGATTTCTCGCCGGCGCCAACATTTCCGGTGATCTTAAAGTAAGTTATTATGTGAGAAGAGCTTAAAATGACATTACTCTGACATTAATGATAGGATCCGTCGCAAAGCATTCCATTGGGTTCTCTGTTGGCGATTGCAATCACTTCGACGTCTTATTTTGGAATCGCTTTTATCTGTGGTTCGACTGTCATTCGTGATGCCAATGGATTGTTGAACGACACCCGCAACTGTTCGCTGGCAGCCGACGGAAAGTGTCATTTTGGACTCCAAAACGACTTCCAAATGATTGAATTGATTTCTGTGTTCGGACCACTTATTTATGGGGGAATCTTTGCAGCGACCCTTTCCTCAGCGTTGGCATCACTGGTCAGCGCTCCCAAAGTATTTCAGGCTCTCTGTAACGACAAAATCTTTCCATTCATTGAATACTTTGGCAAAGGGTTTGGTCGAAATGATGAGCCCCGAAGAGCATATGTGTTGACCCTTTTGATAGCACTCTTGTGTTGTAGTATTGGTTCACTGAATAAAGTGGCGCCGATTATCACAAACTTCTTTTTGTGCGCCTATTCTTTGATCAACTTTTCGGTCTTCAACGCAAGTATTTCCAAATCTCCGGGTTTTCGTCCGTCTTTTAAATACTATAATAAATGGGTGTCTTTGGCCGGTGCTGTCGTTTCTCTGTTGATAACATTTACGGGTCACTGGGCTATAGCTCTCTTCAGTTTTGTTTTGGTGTTAACGCTATACCTCTTTGTTATGTATAGAAAACCAGGTATTTATTCCTAACGAAATCCAATTAATCATATAATCGATTTAAATCATTAAAATTAGATGTGAATTGGGGTTCTTCAACACAGGCCCAGTCCTTCCTCCGCGCCCTCTCCAGTCTTCAAAAGTTGAATTCAATCCCATTTCATGTCAAGAATTACAGGTTTTAACTAAAACTTCAAAATTTGAATTTTAAATACAAATGGGTTTTTGAATTTCAGACCTCAACTTCTGATTTTGACGGGGAATCCAATGGATAGGCCCGGACTCGTCGACTTCGGATATACGATTGTTAAGAAAACTGGTCTTATGATATGCGCTCACGTATTAGATGTCAAACTAACGGAGAGGTCGCGCGAAAAAGTAGCGGAAAGTGTTGAAGAGTTTCTGAGTCGCAGAAAAGTGAAGGCATTCTTTGAAATGACGGACAACAATACCTTCGATGACGGCATTCGGTGTCTGACACAATGCGTTGGAATCGGAAAAATGAGACCAAATATAGTTTTGATGGGCTTTAAAAGTGATTGGAAACACTGTAATGTCACTCAAATCTACCAATATTTTCAGGCTATCCAGTAATGATTACCTTGTTAGTTTATCTCAATTCATTTATTCGCTATTTTGTAGTCTAGTATTTGACCAATCGTTGTCCCTGGCCATTCTTCGTGTCAAAGATGGCTTCGATTTGTCTGCGTTTGGAAATATAAGTGATTTAATTGATTCGACCCGAAAGCGATCGTTCGGAGTCATCAATCGCTCATTTCAAGTGTCATCTCCTGACCTGACCCGCGATTCTTTCTCTCCACAATTAAATGCTATAATAAGAGCAGATATTTTCCGAACTCCACAGCACTCGACAATCGATGTCTGGTGGCTTTGGGACGACGGAGGGCTCACACTATTTGTGCCATATCTTCTCTCCAGACGTAGTCAATGGTCTGATTGTTCACTCCGTATCTTTGCTTTGGCAGAGAATGAGAGCCAAGTTTGTCAGGAAAAGAATCAATGGATTCAATTATTGTCTAAATTCCGGATCAACTTCTCTGATATAACGATTGTAACGGACGCTAAGCGTCCGCCGCGGGAAGAGTCACAAAAAATCTTCAATCAAATCACAGATAAATGGATTATAAGGGATGCAAAGGATGGCGTTTGCATTACTCCCGAAGAACTGGCCTTTAATAGAGAGAAGACTAACCATCATTTAAGGATCAGAGAACTGCTTGAAGAGCACTCGAAAGACGCCTCACTTATTGTTATGTAATACAAAGTGACTCACATTTCAATTACTAAAATTGCATTTAATTAGGACTTTACCGATGCCTCGGAAGGGGACGTGCAGTGCCGCTCTTTATTTGTCGTGGCTCGAAGTGCTCAACAGAGACTTTCCACCTTTTCTTTTGGTTCGGGGCAATCAACAGGACGTCCTCACATTCTATTCATAAATATTTGTCTAAAGACGAGTAACTTATAAATGATTTTATGATAATTATGTTAAACACTATTTTCACAAACTTTTAATCAAATGGTTTTTTGGGGACTTTTTTTGGAGTTTATTTAAGTTTTTAATTTATTTTTAAAAATTTCCAATTAATGCAATCAAAGGACAGCACAATTTCAAATTGAACTTCTCTTATATTGACTCAGGGATGTGCAACTTTTGGCTCATTAAGTTTAAAAGTCAAATATTTGTAATTTTCTAAACATTTTATGAACTCTTTGCGAAAGGTTTACTCAAAATATAGCTTTTGGTTCAAAATTTGTTAAAAATCCACCAAAAGTTTGTCAAAAAATAAGGCGATTTTGTCACAACGTTTTGCCTCTTTTCCTATTAATTTCACTTTAATTATAATAAAAGTTTTAAGACATTTAAAATGAATTCAAGACTTCAGACTTCAATTAATGAAGAACTCATATGTGCCATATGCAAAGGCGTTTTGAATGATCCGATCACTACAGAATGCGATCACCTCTTCTGCAGAAAATGCATATTCCAATGGCTTAAAATTAGTAAGACTTGTCCTGTGGACAGGACTCCTCTTAATGAAAGACAAGTATATATTCCGCATAGAATTGTTCGAAACATTTTAGAAAAATTAGAGACGAATTGTGAGTTCGCATCGGAAGGCTGTCCAGTGATTACTACTTTAAGTAATCATATGAAACATATCAATGAATGTCCTTTTAATCCAAGAAATGAATTGATTTGTCATTTGTGTGGTAACCAGTTCTCCAAAGAAGACTTAAAGAAACACAAGTGTTGGGTCGATATGGTCTCCCGATATGTGGAACAGAAACGACAAACAGATTATTGGAAACGAATGTCTGACTTCTTATTTTTGGCAATACTTTTATGGGTTATGTTTCAAATAAGTCCTGTGGTTATGGTCATTTTTATCCTCATCTCTATTTATAACTATATTTTTTGCTAATCAATAATTAATCAAATTATTTATTATTGATTTAAGGGTTAATCAAAAGTTATTATAGAAATATATTCGCGAATATTTATATATTATATTATATTATATCTCTTATTCTTTATAATCTTTTTGTTGATAAAAGTATACAAATCTCTAAATATTTTGTCAAAAATTCTATTGAATTGTATTATCCTTTAATTGTATTTTGATTAAAAGTTAATAGATTATATAAGTCCTCCACCAAAATATTCATTGAATTCAACCAAATATCAAATAAATTCTTTTAAAAGGCTTTAGTGGAAGCCTTTTTCACCGCTTTTCGGACGCCCTCAGCATAAGAGGAATCCACTTTAGCGAACATATCATAAGCCCTTTCCTGAATGTGTTGGTAAACATTAGATAATTCAGAGGCGATATTATTGTAAAGTCGCTGACGTTCTTCATTAGTGAATGTGAGGTAAAACTGTCGGGTCTGAGTGTAGTTGTCCTCATCCTTAGACTCGAATCGGTCCACATCTGTAGTACTGATGAATTCGCGATATTCGTTATACTTGTGGTCGTCCCGAGCGTTCATAAATGTATTCGGATAATAGTTGGGAATATTGCCTTCATTGGTGCCGACCATCATCGGGCCATCCCTTTGTGTCGGTGCAACTATTGGTGCGATCGGACGGTTCACTGGAATCAAGTGATAATTCGGTCCAATTCTAAAGAAAATACATATAAATTGCAAACGTTTAAGAGATGTCCTGACCGGTGACGGGCTGTGTCCTGGTATGCAAAAAGTCTACCCTGGAGCATTTTATCCGGACTGAATTCAATGCCTCGAACCCTATTTGCCGGACAGAAGGAGAGCTGTTCCACTTCTGCGAAATAATTGGACGCATTTCTATCTAAAGTCATTCTCCCGACTTCTATAAGAGGGAACTCGTCTTCGGGCCATGTCTTCAATCAAAAAATATTTTAAATTTCTTTATTATATTAAGAATATTCAATACAAACCTTAGTTATGTCGAAAGGGTTGAACTGCCATTTGGCCGCCTCTTCATAAGTCATGACTTGTATGTATAGCGTCCACGAGGGGTACTCTTTTCGAGCGATGGCATCATATAAGTCATGAATACCATAGTCCGGATCAGTGACTGATTTTTAATTAGAATTATTCGAATGATATAACTTTTGGAATAATGTGTTACCAACGAGTCTGTTGGCGGTGTCGACGTCCAGGTTCTTAACGCCCTGATCGCACTTCCAATAGAACTTATTATAAATGGGTTTATTATCGCCATTAATTAGTTTATAAGTGCTCGAACCCCAGCCATCCATATGTCTAAAGCCATCGGGTATTCCTCTGTCGCCAAACATAAAAGTCAATTGTTGTAAGCATTCGTGTCGAAGGGTATAGAAATCCCATCTCATGTTATAATCGATAAGATTTGTCTGTGGATTACGTTTCTGAGAGTGAATGAATGATATGAACTGAAACGAATCCCTAACAAAGAAGACGGGAGTATTGTTTCCAACCAAATCCCAATTTCCCTCTTCTGTGTAAAACTTTATGGCAAAACCTCTCGGATCTCGCACTGTATCGGCTGAACCTCTTTCTCTTACTACAGTTGAGAATCGGGCGGCCACTGGTGTTCGTTTGCCAACTGTGTTGAAGAGGGCAGCCCTACAATACTTTGTGATCTCAGGTCGGGTCACCTTTTTTTTTAGTTTAAATGTTTGGGAATTTTAATTAAATTGAGTTTTAAATTAATTATTACTTGAAAATAGCCAAATGCCCCTGCTCCTTTTGCATGTACTATTCTTTCTGGAGGTCTTTCACGATCAAAATGTGCCATTTCGTCCAAATAGTCGACATCCTGGAGCAGAACCGGACCTCTCGGGCCAACAGTAATCATATTAGTTTTATCGCCGACGGGAGCGCCAAACAAACTGGTGATGTGTTCAGTCTTCCATCAAAATTAAAACCGATTTAGAATTGAGTCCAGACATAAGACTTACTTTAGTATTAAACTGAGTCTTCTTAAAGTTCTCCAATTGTTTGGCCGCCGGATCGCTGTTCGGGTCATAACTAACAGAATTGGTGTCCATTTCGTGGATTAATAGATAAACCGAAGACTTTTACTAATAATTCCAAAAAACTGACTTTTAATTGATTGAGTGATTTATTGGACTCTTTATATACCTGTGCTTTCATTTATTCGGTGATGTGTTAACAGACGACAAAAATGATTTCCAGGATTTAATTGCTTGTGTAAAGTCTGCTCAATTCTTTTGTTGACAGTAATAAAGCCATCGATTGATTTATGACTTTGTCTTTGGGTTTAACCACTAATTTGTGTTAAAACAGGAAAATCAATATTTAAACAAAAAAAAAAAAGAATTTAAAACATTTCTTCTTTAATACAATTTTAAAGTATTAAATAGTTTTCAATTAAAGCTTTGATTTGAGTTTTAATTTTTTCATTTAAACCACAAATTATTTGAAGCGAAAACTTTTTAAAATCTTTTTATTAAAATTGAAATAATTTTCTAAATTTTGCACAAAAACCTCATTAACTCTAATATGAATTCACTTATTTTAAGCTGATTTTGACTTTTAAACCCAAAAAATGAACTCCAAAAGGACTAAACTTATATAATTAAGGTATAAAATATTCAGACAATTGTCAATTCATTATCAATAGTTGAGGTAATCCTTTATTCATAACTTATAAATAGATTTATTATTATTAATAAAATACTCGAAAAAAAAGTATAAAAAAGAAAATTTGAAATCATTTGAAAATTAAGCGAAACTCTGAACTCATTAACGAAACTTTTGAATGAAAACTAATTTTTTTTAAAAATTCAATTTTGAATAAAAGCAATGAATTCTTTCATTTCGTTTCAAACTATTCCGAGTCATATAATAGTGAAAGTAAATATGAAACTGATCCAGCTCATCTTGACAATTGTGATAACACTTGATATGATATGGATAGCAAACGGATTTGGGTTATACTAATTATTGGATAAATTCATGTCTATAATAATAATGTAATTTTGATGGTTTAGGAGTGGAACCATTTTAATAAAGTCTGGCGGAACCAAACGAAGAAAAGGCGATATTATTATAATTAGTGGATCAGAAGATAAGGGATCAGAAAAAGAAGTGATCGTTAAATATAAGATGATTCCAATACCTTATCCGATGAAAACCATAGTTAAAAAGCAACCGATTATAGTAATGTCACAACCCGTCAAACATATGCCATACATAGCAAAGGCAAGCGCTCCCATTATGGCTCAACCGATTCACCCAACGGCCACCCATTTTACTCACAGCGATTCATTTCAACATTCAGCGCCGGTAATCGAAGCCATGACTCTTAAGGGAATGGAAGGGGGACATGCTATAATGCCTCAAATTATACATAGCCCTCCAATTAAAGCAATACCAATGAGTGGATGGGACTGATATGTGGCCACAAAAGTAAGTTCTCATTCACTTAAAACGAATTTTCTGTTAAAAAGAAGGTTTTATTTCACTTAAAGTGACGTTAATTTTAAATTTGATTCCAAAAATTTATATAAAAATCAATTAATGAAAAATTGGGCTAAAAATCAATTTTTTCTTTATATTAATAATAAAATTTGATTTTTTGAGAAACTCTTTAAAAGGTTATCGAAAAATGAATTCATATTAAAGTCAACACAGAATTGGATTTGAATTCAGACTTCAATTCAGTCCAATTCAGAAATCGGTTCTTTAAAATCGTAAGTCTTATGTCTGGTCTGTCTTTGGAACCATTGCTCGCATTGTTGTGAATACATAGACTCGAGTTGTGAATCATTGGAATCGGTTTTAGTTGTCTTTTGGCCGAATATCTGTTCGAGAAGAGCGTCGGTGAGTCCGATCTGATCCTTCTTTTTCTTTGTACTATAAATTTGGTCCTTATTTTTAGGTGTCTTAGACTTACATTTCTTATTCTTTGTCTCATTTTGTTCAGTACTTTTACTCGAAGACTGTTTTGAGTTTGCGGTCGATTTTGTCTTTTTAAGTAACTTTTCGAGTATCCATTCCTTCCTCGACTTCTTCGGCGATGATTTCTTCGTTTCCTTTTCTTTTGATTTTTTCTCTTTCAAAGACTTCTTCTTCTTCTT
>JAQIXI010001489.1:0-13457 GCA_034700165.1 Galumnidae sp. Gr-Ori-00277 | reverse complement strand
AGACAGTATAATGATTACAACAATGGTTAAAAGTGAGTTAGCTCGAAACAAGCCTCTCATTTCTTTTAACAATAGGGGCTGTCACTCCCTTCATAATTTACAAAAACATTGTTATAATCCAAGACAGTATAATGATTACAACAATGGTTAAAAGTGAGTTAGCTCGAAACAAGCCTCTCATTTCTTTTAACAATAGGGTTGTCACTCCCTTATAAAGTACAAAACTATTAGTAATAACCAAAAGGAACTGTTTTATTTCCAACAATAGCTCTTTTTTCTGAAACAACTTTATAAATTTTCTCAAATTCTCTTGTAAATATTTGATTATGTTTATTAATAACAAATTGTTTTTGAGGTACTTTCAAATTTTCAATTTCATTATTATCACAAAATTTTTTTGCCATTTCAAACATTTTATCAAAAGTAATCAATTCGCAAGAACTGCAATTAAAAGTTATCCCCTTGCACTTTATTTCAGTCTTATATTCTCCATTTCCCAAGTCAACGACGTAAGCATAATTTTTTGGTCCTAAACTTACAAACTTTATACACTTAGCCTTTTCACCATAATTTTTTGCTATCTCATCAGTCAATTCACCTAAATAATCTCCAGATACTAATTTTGTATCTGTTTCAAGTTGTTTAAAAATAACAGAGTCAGTGTCATGGTAAAGTACAGAGCCTTCCATATTATTTTCTAAATTTTCCATTATTTCCAATAATTTTAATCTCGCATTTGATGTAACATGAGAAGCTAGAGCAATATTATAATTACGAGAAGGATCATCAGTATCATCTTTATATTGCCAATTTAATATTAAAACGTCTTCATTTACCATAAGCTCGCCACATACTTCTTTTCTTTGATCAGATATTATTTCAAAATATTCGTCATAATGCGTTATTGTAACAGTTCTTGGTTGATTAGGTCTTTGAGCAAATTTACCCCAAAGGGAATTTAACATTATTTTAGCGATAAATCTTAAAGCTTCATTTTTCTCAATTTTATTATAATCAAGCTTTATACCCTCATGTTCTTCATAATTAAGTATATATTTCTGTTTATCCTCTTCAACTTTGCACCATGAAGGCCACCCACTTGATTCTTGTTTAATTTTTAGAAACATGTCAATAAATCGACCAAATAAATTTCCATCCCTTGAAGTTTCAGGATAATGTAATACTTCATAAATCTCCAAAATTTTATATCCTCTTTTTATAGCCCATTTTAATTCTTGTATAGACCAACACCCAACAAAACTTCTATCATCACATTCACATTTTGCTCTTCTATTCTCTGCACAATCAACACACAAGGGGAACATTAATTTATCATCTATTACCACAGGTAAAACAGCAAAATAGAGACCTCGTGGAGCTTCTACTTTACAACTAGCAAAACCAAAATAATTTTCAAGAGTGTAATCGAAATGCTCATTAATTATTAAAGGATGGCCGATAGGATAAATGCATTTCTTTAAAACACTAGGATATAAAGAAATAAAATCGACGTAATTTATTCTAACCCCTGGTTCCGATTCATAAGTTAAAACAACGTTATTTGTTCTACCCCCATTACATTTTATTATTGTAGGTCCAATATTTTTTAATTTAAGGTAATATATAAATCTTGAGTTATGATAATCTCTAATACTTTGATCATTTGAACGTAATTTTTTGTATTCGCATTCCCAAATGGTTTCAACTGTATAATTCTTTCTTAAAAAGTTTATTTTTTCCTCAAGTTTCTTAAGTTTATTTTCATTTTTAAATTCATTGCTACAATCATGACCGTGCCAACGGCAACCATTAAATTCATAAACAACTTTATTAACTGTATCAAAACCATCTACCCAATAATTACCTATTCTATATTCACAAATCAATTTTATTTGAAATTTTTTTTGAATATAATCTAACCAACAAGTAGCGGTTAATGAATAATTTTTCTTAGGAGTATAACCCTTTACTGGAGTGTTGGCCAATTGTGTTTCATCTAAATAATTAGCTTTAAAAACCTCTAAACCAATTGATGCTAAAGTAAATGCTCTTGTGAATGGATCAATATGAGTTATACCTTTAAAAACTTGTCTAAATTTTAAAACACACATTAATAAAATCTCGACATCATTTCTACAATAATTTAGTAATTCTTCCTTAAAATTCCAATCTTTTCCCGAATTTATATATTCATAATACCATTCTAAAGTTTTTGATTTTTTGCTAGGTGTCGTATATTCTAAGCCAAAATATTTTATATCAGGGATTTTTCCTATATAATTATAATTTTCAGGTCTATTGAAAAGATGAGGAAACTCACCTTTTTTGATATTAATATCTAAACCTAAGGCTTTAGGCAGATTAGCGAGCGGTTGTAAAAAAAAGTTAAGACTATCAAGCATTTTTACATTTCCGCATCTAATCATCAATATTTTTCTTCCTCTCATAATAACCTCAACATTCGTTAAACCTTTATTCCAAATTTCCCTTAAAACAAATTGACCATCGTAACCACTAGCGTTATGTGCAAAAGCATATATCATTGCTTTTTTCTCTTCTGCTCTTTTGGCTAAATCCACGAATAAATAATTAACATAACGCTTTACACAATCATATCCAAAATAATATTCCGGTTTTTCAATATAACAATAATCACAATAACCTATTTCTGGACATTTATCACATTTTGTTATTTCAATTAATAAATTAGGTCTATGTTCTCCAGAATATTGAGTACTTTCTATATCATAGCAACTAATAAACTTATTAATTGCATCTTCATTAAACATATTTAATTCATTGCACGTTTTAATATAACAATAATGAGGTTGTTCTTCATAAGTTAAACGACATTTCTTACAAAAATACTGAGTACAATTATGTTTATACTTTCTTTTATAATTTATTCCACAGTTTTCGCAAGTTTTTAAATGTTCACATAATTTATTCAGTAAATGATTTTGAAAACAATTATCTCCGAAAAAATCTCTATTACACGAGTCACATTTTATAATTAAAGTACTTTTAAAACAGTTTGTATAACATTGTTTACAATGACTAGGACATTTATGATCAAATAAATTACTAAACACGACATGACAATCTTCGCAATATTGCCTTAATGTCATGTAAGCTTTAATATTTGTAATTGCATTATAATGATCATCAATATATTCTAGATAAATTTTTTTAGGTTTATTTTCTCCTCTAAATATAAAATTGTCTTTATATTTTCCATCAATAATTTTAATTTGATAATCAGGTAGTTTATTTTGTATGATTTTCCAAATTTCAACATTAATACTCTCGCATTCTATATTTAATTCTTTTTTCAATTTTAAGGCTTCAATTTTTTGATTATTGCGTTTTCTATCAATTAAGTATTTCCATTCCTTTTTATTTAAATTATTTTTATTATCTGTATAATATTTAGCTATAACAAGAGCTCGAAACCCACATAAATTATCATTATTAATAATATTAATTACAGATCTTTTTTTACGACTTATTTCATTAAAGGTTTTTGGTGCTTTTTTTACAGATGATTTTTTAGCATTTTTTTTCCCTTTACCTAAACCTTTAATATTTTCAACAATTATAACATGCATAATTATTACCCCATTTGCAAATAATTGTTTATTACTTTGACTAAATTTTTCGATTCTGTTAAAAATCGTTGAAACATCGAAATTTTTAATTTTAGTGTATCCTATGTAAATAGAAGCTTCTAAAGAATTATGATCAATTTCAATACTTATATAATTATTCTCATTAACATTTTCTAGGCATTTTTTAATTATATTATTGAAACCGTTAATAATATTTTCTTTAATCAGTAATAAATTTATTTTATCAAAATTATGTTTAATTCTAAATGAAATTGATTTTTCGGTACGTTTAAACTTACCATTCTTTTTCGGTGAACCAATTTCTTCTACGTCAAACAACAGGTTATCGTTTTCCATTGTAATTGAAAAATGTTTTTAAAAATTTAAAAGAATCACTTTATTAGTTGAAATTTTATATCTTAAAACTTATAATATATAAATATAATATGATATAATATAACAAGATACAAATATACTATATATTGTAATAATATAGCTATCATTGATTAGAAATTAGATGTATTCACTTTAACATCTAAGAGAAAACTGTTTTCTAATAACTGTTTTACTGAGAAAAATTTCAGTTTATATACGATAAAAGCTAGGTCATGATTTTAATTAATTTTTTAATTAACTTTTTGATTAAATTTTAGTTGTCAGGAGCTAAAGATTAATTACCTGGAAAATTTAATTAAATTTTTTAATTAAATTTTTTATTAACCTAGTTGTCAGAAACTGAAGATTAATTATCCAGAAAACTTTTAATTTAAATTTTTAATTAACCTAGTTGTCAAAAACAGAAGATTGATTGCTTGAAAACTCTTTAATTAACTTTTATATGCCACAGAAAGGAATCAAATTAACCTCATTATTTTTGTATTTAAACTCAGGTTTTCGTCTCACAATCTCATAAAACCTCATGGGACGCTTACACAGAACAGTTCCAACAACAAGTAAAAAAAGTTTATCCCAATTTTCATGTGATTTTTGTTATAAAAAGTTTTCACGAAATCAGTTATTTGGACATGTGCTAATTTGTTCTAATATTAAAACAAAATATTATACTATTAACCAAACGCGAATTTTATTATTATTATTCATTTTGAGAAAAAAAACGAAATTACCGCAAACGATTATAATAAACGAATTTAAACAAGTAATACTAATATTTTATTGTATTGTTTATGCAAGAAAAAATTGCATCGAAGAACCTCAGATATTGAGAAATATACGAAATTACCTTGGTAACTATCGTATCATAGAATACGACATAATTTTTCACGAACAACTTAATGAAATCAATATATATATATTTGATTTTATGATTAATATAATAAATCAAAGTTTGCCTAATGGAGTGCAAGACTTATTAATGTCATACAATCTTGAAGAACACAACGCATATTATAAACTCACAAGAGAAGAAAACGCTTATGAACAAATAAATGATACTGAACACATCTGATGGGTAGAAAAACCCATGTTTATTCAGATAAATTCAAGCAAGACAATTATTTAGAGCTTTGCAAACATTGCCAAGACCTCTTTTGTTATCCTGAATATTTAATCCATCTAAGAGAGTGTTCATTTTTGAGAAAACAACCTTTCAACTCTGATAAAATAAGACAATTGATTTTGTTATTCTTATTGGGTATCGAACAAGAATTACCTGAATTTAATTATCAAGATAACGATTTGTTTGACTCAAGATTAAATGAAATAATAATCAATTTTTATAAATTTATTTATATTTGTAAGACTGGAATTACAAATATTAGTACTCATATTAATCGACATAATAATCTTTACTATTATGAAGAAACTCTGATTGTATCTACTAGTATAAGTCAGGTAAATGTAAGAATTTTACCAACTTTTAAGAACATTTTACAAGAATATGGCCTCGATTTGAACCGATTTAAAACAAAACTTTGTGATGATTGTTTGAATACCAAGTATATAAGAAAAGCGAATAGTGTCATTTATGAAACTGAAATTTATAACTCTACAACTTTATCAAGATCACATACATGGTCCGACGGACCTTATTACTTTTATCGTTTCACCCATGATATGTTAATACGTGACGAATATTAATGGGACGAGAGCATTTTTACATTTCCAGAAAAAAAGAAATTGGAATTAATCTAAGAAATCAATGTTGCTTTTGTGATAAATATTTTTACATGAGTGAACTAATAATTCATATACGTAAATGCATATTATTGCATCAAGAACCCCTATTAGAAAAAATAAGAATATCGACATTATTATATTTACTAAGAATAACTCCAAATTTGATTGATTTCGATTTTAATCAAAATCATTCATTTAGTGAAAGTTTAAATCAATCAATAATAGACTATTACAGATATATATATAATGGGAAGCTTTATGAACTTCCTCGTCGCAGTAATTTATCATTACGTGAATTTGAATATTGTCTAATTGAAAATATTATAGTTTTAGAAATTTCTATACCAATAATTACTTTTTATAAAGATAAATTAATAAACGAATACCAACTGTTTTTAAGTAACTTAACACACAAACGCAGTGATCGTTATTTAAAAGCCGATTACGATCCAGAAGATTATTTTTATAGAAGACCCTCAATACAAGACGGTCATCACCTTTTTCATCCGTATAATTTTAATCCTCATTTTTCTGAAATCGACTATTATTATATGTAATGAAAAAAATTATTATAACAAGGAAAATAAAATGGACGGAAAAGAAAAACCGAAAGCGCTCGATGTCCTTGATCATCCAAATGCGTCTCACATCGTCTTCATTAAAACTAATCTCAGTGATCTTGAAAATTCGATAAATATTTTAGAGTCTCATAAATTTAATTTTGAAACTGCGCGCTTGGCATCTTATAAACATTGGCCCCTGCCTTATCTGTCTCCTATATTATTGGCAAAAAGTGGATTTTTTTCAAAGAATAATGGGGATACTATACAATGTAATTTTTGTAAAATAGTATTTTCAGAAATAAAATATAATTTTGACATACCTTTTCTACATAAATCTAAATCCCCTCATTGTCCACTGATAACACAAACATGTAAAGATAAAATACCTATGAAAGAAACAAACAATGATATATTAACAAATTTTTTAGAGAAAATAAACTTAGAAAAAAATGTTATAATTCTATCAAATAAATAACTAAATAAATAAACATTTGCCATTTTTATATTTAAAAATATTACTATTTAATATTTATAAAAATTTAATTTATTAATTAAATTAATTAAATTAATTTCAATAAAAACATTTTAAAAAATGAATTTTGATTTTAAAAATGTTAAATTATTTAATTTCAATTTATTTAGTTTTTATATATGTATTAAAATTGAAAATATTTGTTTGCCTAATTTATATATATATTTGAGTTAAATCTGTTTACATATCATATGATAGATCGAGATCTATTAGATAAAAATTAATTACTTATTAAATTACTTAAATTAAATTTATTTATTATTTTTAAAGAAAATAAAATTGAAATAAATTGTTTTACCTGAATCATATTTAAATGTCTTATTCTTCTATATTTTAATTGAAATTCGTTTATTTTATAAAATTTTAATAAATATTTAATAAGTATTAAAAACGTTTAAAATATAATTTCATAAATGAGATAAGGTTTTGACTGAACTTTATGGTTCAAATATGTGCACATAGCAAAGTTTCCATTTGTATATTTTATATTATTGATTTTGATTAATTGACAACTTTAAATTATGATTGAATTATCATTCCTTTTATTTTACAATAAATTGTAAACACAAAATTGAAAAATTTCTTTTGGTTTTTAAAATTTTTTTATTGAATTTTTTATAAAATTTACAGTTTTTAAATTATATAAAATTTAATAAAATATGCTATTTTATTTTATACAAAATATTTGATAATTTTTATTTTATAATAAAATTTATATAAAATTTGGGTTAATCTTATTTTTAATTAATAAATCATAAATATTATTGTTATATATTAAAAATAATCTTTTTACAATGTTTGAAATATATTTTTCATTTCTTTTAACATCAACAATTAAATAAGTTTCACACAATTTACAATACATTAACAGCCAGCAGACCTTTAAATTTGTGACCAATAATTGGATTTGACATTGAAAGTAGTACCTTGAATTTTCATGCAAATAACAGTCATAGCATTTAGAATTTTGCCTTCTAATTATTCCATATTTTCGGTGCTCCTGGACTTCAAAAAATGTATCTATTGAATGCAATTTTAAGAATTCTATACACTTTATTTCTACACAACCAATGATTTCATTTTCTTCAACAATGAAACCGTCTGTTGATACGCAAATAAAAGGAATTTTAGGGTTGAAAGAAACATTAGATTTTCGAAATTCGTATTGATTTTTAAAATGTTGATTTAACAAACTCAAAACTTTATTTTCAAGTTTATAATTCTCTTCTCTTCTTTCATTTTCACTGTTTTTAACACTACTTTCTTTAACTTTTCTAATTTTGAATAGTTTTTCAAATAATAATTTTATTCTGTAAGAATTTTCAGGGGAGATATTTACAAACTTTTCTGCTGTTGTGCTAGAGAATGTATTAACAAATGAACAATGGGGGTTTATATATATTCCATTCATTATTAGTTTAATGAATTTCTCATCATTTTTATCAAATGTTTGATTTTTAATTTTAAAATTATATTTAACTTTACACATATTTACAAAAAGTTTTTTTGCTTCAATCTCATTTGGGTAATTACACATATTTAAATAATTTATGTTATATTTAATAAATTTTAAAAATGAAAAAATAGTCCAAATTTTATATCATTTGTACATTGAATCTGAAAAAACAAAAATACATTGATTAAATATTATTAAAATATAAAAATTTGTTTTTCTATCTTAATAAAAACAAAAATTATTAAATATAAACATTTAAAAAGATTTATTTTGTTTCTTAAAAAACTCTTCAAGGGACACTTTCGTATATTCCGAACCACTTTGAAGATAGTCAGAATATTTTTTAAATTTTTGTTTGACGTCTTCAGATAATTTAGTTAATTTTTCACAAATATTAAATGGTAAAACGACGTAATTGATTATCATTGGATTAGTTATTTGACCAATCACAATATTCTTGTTATTTCCACTGCGGTCTATTTCTAAAATGCGAGAATCGTTGCTTTCAAGTCTTAAAGGACTTTTGCGTGCGTTTTGATGAAAGGATGTCAAAAATATAAATTCAGTTATAGTCAAAAAAACAATATTTTCTGAATTCTCTCTAAGCTCTATCCAAACTGAGTCCAAAAAATTATTAGTTTTGAATTTAAGTGTGTAATGAGGAGGTGTGTACGTCTCAAATAATTCTATCGTTTCCAATACATGCCAGCTGCAAAAATCGGATGTTTTGGAAATTTCTAAAACTTGATATCCTTCAAGTATTGACTGATCCATTTTGAGATTATTGATATAAGATTTATAAAATCAGAATTGAACCTAGATAAAAACATTACTGTTACAAATTATTTGGAAAATTCAACCAATAATAAACAAGGTTTGCGTTCAAAACTCGAAGAGCACTACATTTACGAGTTAAAAGTAATATATAAATTATCTACATTATAAGGAAGAAAATAGTAATATATAATCAACATGCTAATACCACCACAAACAAAAATGCTAATAAAGAGAATACAAGTTAATATTCAAAGAAATATTTTCCTTTACTAGCAAAAGGCCTCCCTGTCTTCTCCCGTTACTTGCAAAAATAATGGTTTCTAGAGAGCAATCAACTTCCCTGTCTTTAACATTACTAGCAAAGAGAGTCTAAATTAACCGTTAATATTTAAAGAAATATTTTCCCGTTACTAGTTAAAAGCTTAGAAGTATAATCGTTATTATCCTAAGGGATATATTATATATTATATTTTCTTGTTACAAGCAAAAAAGCTTGGTTGGTGGGGGGGAAAGACGATTCTATATACTACCTTTTACTTCGGTAAATGTAGTGAAAAATCATATAAACCTATGAAATTATAAATGAAAACCAAGATTATTTTCCGAATGACTACATATAATTACTATTCTGTAAGGATGTTAGTGTGTAACGTTACCAAAATTACAATGAAAATTACAGCGTAATTTTGTAACGTTACCACTAGGTCATGGTAACGTTACCGTAATTTTCACGATGGCAATCTATGGTCAGTTATTTATTAATTTCTACATAATATATACAATTTTATAGAATTTAAATCAAACATAACATTATTTGAATGAATAAATTTAATAAATTAGGTTTAATTTTAAGGAAAATTAAATAAAGAATTGTTAAAGTCTAATAGATTTGAAAATACCATGATACTTTTGATAAAGATATTTACGAATTTAGTGAAAAACTGATTCAATGATTAAAAATATTTGCTTAAAACTTGATGAAAATTACCAAAAAATCCTTAATTACAAATTAATCTATTTTATATATAATTTTTAATGAAAAATTTTAGCATGCCCCATTTGTAAGCCTATATTTTTAACGATTTTTTCCTTATTCCTGGTTATGAAAAATGAAATGAACTTTCTTTGGGTAATAAACAAAATCTCTTAATAAAACTCATTAAAAAGAGTTTTATCTTGGTAAATTTTAAAATGATTTATTTAGAAATACTTGCCCTGGTCAATGCATATAAGTGTCATTTTATATATATTTAAATCTACTTTATTTATAATTAATCAATAAATAACAACCAAAAAATAAATAAAAATTACCAATATTACCAAAATTACATCAAAATTACAAAAATTACAGTAACGTTACCCTCATTTTTAAAATTACCATGTAATTTTCATCCTTACTATTCTGTGACAATAAAAAGTATTCAAAATCCAAAATATATCAAATATAATATGATTCGCATAATTTTTAATTTTCTAATTAATAAAATGTATTTAAATATTAGGTCAAAATTTATTGTATTTCCAAAACAAATTTTGTTGTTAAATTAAAATTTTTATATTCATTTCAATTATAGATTTTTCTAATAAAATTATAATACATTTAAACATATTTCAATCTTTTTTTTCATTAATATAATTTTTTCAATAAATTTGAATTTATTTTGAATAAATATTTAATAATATTTTGTGTTTTTGGATTATTATATCAATCACTACAAATTTACCAAAAATAAATGCAAGGAAAACAATTGTTTCTATTAAAATAAAAGACCATGGCAATGAAACCTTCCCAGCAATTACAATATGTTATTCATGCTTAGTTGCTATAGTGACGTCAGATTATACAAATATAACAATACATATATAGAGAGTAAAGAGATTAAAATATGCTATCAATATATGATTTCATACGAAAAGATTTCAAAACAATGAATATTATGAAAATATTTATGATAAATATCGCATGTTATTAGAAAATTATCAAGATAGTATTAAAGAGAATAACCTAACTGGTCAAAATGAAATTAAGGAAAAAATGAATGAAAATTATTTTAAAATGTTACAAAATACTTTTGAAGAAATAAATAACTCCTCTATTCAACTAAAAGATATATTTGAAAATTATACCTTGGATAGTTTGAAAAACAATCAATTGATGATTTTAATTAGATTTACAACAGACTCAGAAAAAAATGTAACTGAAAGTTATTCAATTTATAAACTCGATTCACAATATATTAGGAGTAAATGTTTTACATATTTTAGTTCACTTCAGAAGAGATGGAAAACATTCAAAAGAATACAAAATGAGATTCTATTTAAAGTATATTATGATTTTAATTTATTTCCTTTGGATTATATTTTGTTATCAATTCATTCCCACAATTATCTACCAAATCATCAAGATGAAACATTTGCTTTTTTAGAACCAAAACATGTTCATATTATAAAATATACAACTCTATCAACAAACCTATTGACCGGTAATTATAAACCGCATTGTATTGATTACAATATCTATAATAATAAGCATGTTAATTTTAAAAAGAAAAGATTGCGTTTCTCATTGTTATAAACAAAAGATTAATAAATTGTGTCCTTCAAAACCCTTTAACTACTATAATAAATTAATAAGAAAATCTGAATTAAACCTAGGTGAAAACGTTATAGTAATAAATTGTTTGGAAAGTTTAAACTCAACAAATCATAAAAAATTGTATAAAGACAATGAAATCACAAATGAATGCCAAGATTATTGCCTCAATGACTGTTAATTTATTTATTATTCTGTGACACTAAAAAGTATTCAATATCTTAAATATGATAAATACCTTCGAATAATACTAATAAAAGTAAGTCAACCCAATATGAAAATAAAATATATACCAGAAATTACATTCTTATCCCTGGTTTGTAACTTTGGTGGCTTATTAGGAATGTGGCTAGGTGTTTCTATACTGGTAATTATGAAAGATATAAAGTCTTTACTTCACTCTATATTTGCAAAGAAACAAAGTGTCAATAATTTTCTAAATATAATGAATCTAAATATTAAACAAAAATTTATTTCCTCAAAGTTTCCAAAACTAATTAAAGTGAAACCAATTGTCAATAATTAATTTTTAAATGTTATTTTCAAATCAAGTTTTAAAATAACTAAGTTTAATAAATGTTTTACAAAACTGAAATATGAAATTAATGCTCTTATTATAAAATTAGCATGATACATTTCTTGGTCTGTAATTTTGATTTAATTTTATATTTTTTGTTTACAATTGAAAAATTTTAATATTAATTCATTTATTGATAATTATTAATCAATAATTTACTTTAAAATAGAGAAAAGCTATCATACAATATATTGAAAAGGTGAAATTATTAATATATATCAAAGATTATTTAGGGTATATTATTTAAATTAAATAAAAATTATGGTAAAATATTTTAGGATAAAAATTCAAAGCTATCAAATAAAGAGAAAAATTAGAAAATTAAAATTAATTTTTATATTTTGGAAAATAAATAAACAAAAATTGCAAGTATAGTCTAGAATATTAATAATAAATATTCTAGGTAACTAAGTAAAACGAATGCATTTAATTATATTTATTCTATATATTATAGTCAGTAATTAGATTATCATGGTAAAAATTAATTTTGACCTTATTTTGAATATATTTTCAATGATATTTTGCGTCTTTGGAATATTATATCAATCACTATAAATTTACCAAGAATATATGGAAAGTAAAACAATTGTTTCTATTAAAATAAAGAACCATGGTATTGAAACCCTCCCAGCAATTACAATGTTATCAACATTTGATTTCATACGAAAAGATTTCAAAACTCAATAAATATTATGAAAATAATTATAATAAGTATAGTTTCTTATTAGAAAAGTACCAAGATAGTATAAAAGAGAATAATCTTACTTCTAGTTAGAAAAATTAAAAAATAAGTATAAAATAGTTGATAATTATATAAAAATTATACAAGATACTTTTGAAGTAATAAATAATTATTCTATTCAACTAAAAGATATAACTTATTTGAAAATTATATTTTGGATATTTTGAAAAACAGTCAATGGATGATTTTGATTAGATTTACAACATATTAAAAAATGTCAATGAAAATTATCAAGAACAAAATAATAAAACTTATATATTATTAAATTTGTTTAAACATATAAATCACGCCATCTATTAAACAAAATTTAATATAGAGTACAGATATTTGATTAAATTTGTTCACATTTTTCAATGTAATTATATGGTAAACTTCAATATTAATTCTGTAATATATATATAATCTAATGTATGTCAGCTAAGGTTGTCATAGGTCTTAAAAACATTCATATATTATGTCAATTGTTTAACACA
>JAQIXI010001488.1:0-13468 GCA_034700165.1 Galumnidae sp. Gr-Ori-00277 | reverse complement strand
GCTTTGCTATTATTTTATACTTTTATAATCATCAAAATTAAATAACTTTTCTTCAAACACGGACAAGTCCTTTTGCTTGGTAAATTCATTGGTACTATATTTATAAATCAAATAACGGAATTTTACCAGGCTCTATAGTTATATAAATGTGCGTGCTCACTCTTTTAATGAGAAATATGTTCTCTATTAAATGAAGTTAATTTTCAAGATCAAATTTGCTCCGTTAGCGGAACGCCTACTTCAGAAGAAAAATTAAAGCAAAGGATATATTATGTCCATAAAAGCAAAGGAAAGAACAAAAAAAAATAGAGTCATATGAGAGGACTCTCACGAAAGTATTCTCTGATTTATATCTTATATTAGATTTACGCGTGACTTAAGTGAATAAAACTTTACCCGAATATAACTCCTAAAAAACAAAACTAAAATATAATTTCATTCACATTATAAATGAGTGGACATACAATCAATAGATCGATACTTGAGTGGACCAACACATGCGAGAGCACTAACCATGAGATGTATACCAAACTTAGAGGATTATTGTCCGCATGTAATCTTCAGAGAAAATCTCTCCTATTATCTAACATTCGCTACAATTCCTTAACAGATATTCCATTAAATTCTGAGTATTTTTTCTCTTTTAGTAGCACAGAATAGATGGTTGTATGCAAGCAGTAGTGCTCTGCCATAAGCTCTAGCTCTTTTCTTAATCAGTTATGGTATTTTTCAGCCATTTTGAGGCTATAATTGAAATATAACCTCATTTTTAATTTTTTTTTTGTTTATAAAATTGAAAATATTTTTGATTAGATATAACCTTGCTAATATTGTCTATGGACATATTAACAAGAGTTAAGTAGCAGAATTGGTAAAATAGAAGGAATATCTATCCATATATCGTATGGTAAGCGCACAGGAATGACAACATCTGTCCATAAACTCGAATGATTTCATTCGATAGAAATACTGTAACTGTTTTTATGTTGTTTTTCACGAATAAAATAATAATACAATTGTCTGAAGAATGAAATACTGAAAGAATAGAAGAGCACAGAATAGGAAAAAAGTGAAGTAAAGTTTTACTTATTATACGATCAGTTTTGTCGTGCCTTTACTCCAAACAATTGCACTGTTTTTGGTTGTGTCTAATCATAAAAGTATGAAAAGCGATGGAATAATAACTTTGAACACATTGTATATACCCAGAGTAATGAGATGTGCAAGCTTAATTTTATGACCAAACCAATACACTTTAGAAAAATTAAATGAACTAGGATTCTATTGAGCATAGTAAATAGAATTTCTATGCATAAAAATAATCTTGATTGCAATACCTTTTACTGTAAAACTAAATATAACCAAGATTGTCTAAAATATTTAATTATAAATTAAAATGAAAATGACTCTCAATATGAAAATGTTGCAAGATTAAAATATTATAGAATTTATGCCATAATTAATGTTTTAATTATTTTAATGACCACCTTGCTCATACCAATTTTAAGAAACCATTTCATATGTTATACAGAATTATATTCAGTCTATTATTCTATAATTTAGTATAAAAGCGACGAAAAAACTACAAAAAACAATATTAAGAATGAATTGAAAGACAGCACAACATTAGAGCCACTCTTTTCTATAGAGAAATGTTTTTGTTTTTATTAATATTTTTCTCTACACTTATCTAATAATTTAGGCAACAGATAGTCTATTCTGTGCAACGCTCAGCATAATAGCACACCATATTTATGCTCAATCTTTTGTATCAGATGTTGCCAAGAGCTATATTAAAGAGAGTCTATTGAAAATTACAATTTTATTCTGTTCTCATTCTAAGGGCTCCACTATTTTTAAGTGACTTTTCTGACTATCGATCCATACGTTTAGGAACTTTTGAACTGAACTCTGGATATATTCTCAAACTATAATATAATTCAAACACTTAAATCTATATTCCCTATCCATTGCACTGGTAGTTGTCTAAGAGCACAGCCTCAGGAATTCTTCTGTTATTTTTTTTGATGGATTTCTATCTCAATCTCTATTTTTTTCTTTTGAATTAAAGTTTGCACAGACCTCGGATACGCTCAGGAATGAACTGTAATTTTAAGCATATCATAGGAAGAAATAAAGAGTCAATTTTAAGCACAGAATAAGTTTATCTCAAACTCGAAGTACCATTCATTTGATTGGAGGCAATAGTCGGGTCCGGGAATAAAATTTACATTTTTATACCTTTCCCTTATACTATTCAACTATTTAATAGTGTGTCAGAGGAAAGGCATACTCAGCACAGAATAATGTTAAGGTTTAAGATAAATATTTTAGTTTTTTTTGACCAATTTTTGAGTGAAAGGCAAACGAGAGATAAGTTTTTTCTTAAGGAATAAAATATTTTTAGTAAAAGAAATGTCAATAAAATTGATTTTTTCCTTAAAGAATATTCTTTCAAATTTTGACATTTCTATCAAGAATTTTATTAATTCTCTACATTTGAGCTATGGTTAAAATGTTCAAGATTATGTCGCAAGCAATTTATTATCAATTTAACATGATCAGTTTAGAATTGTTCAGAAAATTGCACAAAAATATCAATAAAATGAAAAATATTGGAGCATAATCTGATCAAGCACACTTACCAAACAGGAGGATGCAGTAGCAAGGTGGTTATTATCAAGAACCATATCTTGCAGTGCCATATGGTTCCCAAACTCATTATTTCTCCGATGCCTTTGAGCCAACCCTTTCTGTCGTCCACTTTCTCCTCTTCTTCAGTGTTGTGCAACTCTTTGTTGCCGACACTTCTCTTTCCTTCACTTCCGTTGCCTTCACTTCTGCCACAGCCCTCAAACTCCGGACAAACGTCAACATTAATACTGTTGTCGTCAACAGCCGAGCCCAGACCAGAACCAAAGTGAGTTTGAGGCACACCTAACATAGAACTCTCCTCTTGCAGTGTTTCCCTTTTCCTAACACTTATTAGTTTCAGTCTGTTTTGAACACAATTTCTTTGAGTCCATGTCTATAGTCAAGAGAAATAATCAAGAGTTAAATAAGACCTTAGGATAACATATCACAAACACAACACTTTTTATGATAAAATGAATTTTATTTAAAACTAATCAAGCAATAAATACATTTTTCACTAATTTGTTGAACAAAATAGTATAGAAATGTTATAAAACTCAAACCATTGGCACTGAAGTCCAGATTGAAAGCCAAGTGTACGCACTTAAGGCATAATAAGAAGCGACACAATTATGGCTAACAATTGGTTATAATTTAAGGTTAGACTCAGTGTCAGGTTATGAATGTGAGTCCAATGACTAAAATATTTGAGTCATTGGCTCATAAGTGACCCATAGATTAGAAATAGTTGACTGTCAGTCATAGGTATGACTCAAATTAATATAAATTACCAAGCATACATTCAATAGACACGAAAAGGTTAAATAATATCATTTAATTTAACAAGTTTATTAAATATGTTAGGAACCTTGGTGATATCTTATATAGAAGAGTAATCAATAAATCTATAAAAATAAACAATTTCTTGGAATCACCAAGGAATATTTTAAGAAACGAAATAAGCTTAGATTAGAGTTCAAATCGATATAAACAAAAGGAAAGGCATTCCGTTCTCTACAATGAATGAGAAATTTGAAGGAATGGTTTGTTTTGATGATCGATAGACTCTCGCTCTCAGAGGTCACGACATGAAAAAGTCATATCATTTATGTGAGTATTTATATTCCATTCCCAGATTTAAGCAGACATTGGAGTAGTCTTGACAGCACTGGAATACCTAATGACAGCTCTGGCGGTCGACCTCACTATTTGGTGGCGTTGTTTGGGGCCAGAATTATAGCTCGTTTATCATTACCATAATAAGAATCATAATATTCCGGTGCTTTACATTTAGAACAAAGAAAAAAATATGGCACAGAATTGAATATATATTCCGCCCAATCGGGCGCAGAATCGCATGTATTTCACGAATAAAACACAATTTGATTATAAAATTCTTGTCTTTAGCACAGAATATAATATTTTGCAAATTGTCTTGTTTTATGCATGATATAAGAATACCAAGATTAATATTTAAATGAGCTATGAAACTTAGAAGTGAAATTTGAATAATAAAATATTCTTGTAAAGTTTCAAATAAACTTTTAATAGTTATCTTGCAAATTATGAGATGTAAATTATAAACATATTCTTGAATAAATTTTTAAACAAAATAAATTAATAACTTGATAATTTTAGTATTCTAGTTTGGAACTTATCCAGCAATAAATATAAATAAAATTAATGCATTCGTTTTTGTTGTTTACATTAAAATCAAGATAAATGTGTTTACATATTATTATAAACTAAGAAACATATCTAGAATAAATTGCCATGTTTATAATAATACTATTCTTTAAGAAGCTATAAATATATAATTTAACCTTGTAAATATTTTAAATATAAGTGAAATTAATTATCTAGTGAAAATTATTCATAAATATTAAATTACAGTTTTTGTATTTATGAATAGAATTATTTTTTAAATTAAACTAGAACAATTTAAATAAAAATGATCTATTTCAAATAAATCGACAATTAAAACAAATATCAACTAATTGCACCATAGTAATTTAAATAGTCAATTATTTAAGCATGCAACCTTAATAATTATACTTTTAAAATAGACTCATCAATCTAAATTGTCAATTTAATCAAAACATGTTATTAAAATGAACCTGAGCCTAAAGTAAAATATCCAGAAGTTTTCTCATTAAAATATTTTCCTAATAAATAATTCATAGAATTTCTTTCCGTAAAAACGACTCAATGAATCCCATATTAAATATAAACGAAAATAATTGCCTCAAAAAAACTTTCAATTTAATAATATTTAACTAAATATTAAAATTATATTCTATCTCATATTCTGTGTTCATGTCTTTTAATTTTCACCCATATTTGAGCAAGGTCATGAGATCTGTATGCTGAACACTAACTAAACATGCAGGTTTAATTGGGGAATATTTTTGTGGGTGTTGTCCAACAATCAAAACACGTGGGCGGGTATTGTACAAAGCAACTTAGTACTCCCTTGCTAATACAAGCAAACAATGGCCTAGCTCCAATCGATCAAATGATATTTCTGTGTAATAGTAAATCTTTTTATGCTGTGCAGCGCTCAGCACCACTTGAGACATACCATTAATGTATGGAAAGGATATAATTTTTATTCTTCTATTTTTCCGATGTTTTCCCATTTCATGCAATTATGTTAATCAATGAATTGGATTTTAGACATGACTTGAATGACATTTTTATTCCTTTCCTCTTCGCTCAGCACATGTCCAGAGCTTTTTGAGTATCATTAGGAGTCACTTCTATTTATTAATCTATAGAATTCATAAGGATTTTTGCCTAGTTGTGTTTCTGTCATTTTCTAGATTATCTTGTCAAATTTTCTTCTTAATCAAATAATAGTTTCTATTTTCCTTGACACTTTTATTGTTCTGGATTATTTTAAATAAGGATAACTGTTTCAATTAATTTGGTAAATTTTTATTAAATTTTTTTTAAAAGAACCAAGATATAATTGTTAAAATAATCAAGATATTTAATGAGTTGGATACAATTATCTATATGATAATAAAAATGTAATCACGGTAACATATATTTTCTATCTTGCTACATTTAATTGCATGATAATTCATTAGGAAATCAAAACAATTTATATAAAAGACTATTTTCAGACACATTTAATGATAAAATCAATGGAAGAATAATTATAGGAATTCTGTCGCTAATTATTGTCCGGATTTTTAATTACAATTTCTATTTTAATATTTCATTCATTAATTGCAGGAACACATTTTTAGACGGCCATTAGCTATCATATTTGAATACTTGGCACCGGTAGTCACACAGAATAGCGAACAGAATAATATTGAATTAAATTGTTTTCCCTTAACTCTTAGGTATTTCCATTGCAATCATATTATATATAATACTATTATAACGTATTATTATTATTACTATTAATAAACAAAATGACGTTCTTTACGATATGGACAGTCATTAGGTTTGATGTCCACTGTTTTTGTTGAGCACAGAATAAGAACACAAACAGAGAAAGAGAGCGAAAGTATACGAATGTCGTAATGAAATTATAAGACCAGTAATGATAATATTGACACTTATCCGGACCTGAGCTGACAAATGCATTCTGTGCTCCTCCTATACATTAATGGATAAAAACGGACAGCCTATTAACTCAATGGACAGGCATTGGGCAAAAAATAAAGCTAGCAAGAATTTTTTTATTCTCTGTGCTCTTACACTAATAAAGAGCACAGAATAAAAATGTGCAAAAAAGGCGAACGTCTGAACTGAAATGTCGGAAATGTTGTCTCAATTTCAGTGAAGTTTTTCGCTTTTGGCTCAACTGCCTGTCCGTTCAGATCACAGCTGCGGAGAGCTCAGCACTTGACAGCACAGGCAGTGCCGGTGCCAAAGGTTTTTTCCTCTGCAATACTAGTAATGGATGTGCGAAAACACATCTCAATTGTTTTGATATTCTGTAAACTCTGGCACTGACTCTCATTTCATTCTATGACTGTTTGCCAGTAAAGTAAACATAGAATAAGAGCACAGAATAACTGTAAAGTCATCTAAAATAAATGTATATAAAAGCCTATAATAAATATAATCTATGAGTGTATGAGAAGTACTGGAATTAGTTATTCTGTGCTCTAAAGTCTCAATTTAATGGAGGGAATAATCAAGTCTTCTGATTGTGAGCAAGCACATTATAATTAAATACACATTAAAATTCGTTTAGCGTTCGACACGAAAATATTGAGCAAGATCAATTATAAACATGCTTATTTAATATTTGTCTAATATCCCTATAATTTATGATTAATGATTGTAGATTATAGGTGTACCTTGGCTATACTCCCCTTGGCATCATTGATCAATCAATGATTGTACAGAATTGACATCAATCGCAACAATTGAGCATGTGCACTTACAAAGCTAGCTATATATTTATAAAAATAACCTGGTTATTCTCAATTGCAAAGACATTCATTGATTGCTCTCTCCCTCTCCCTCCCTCTCTCTCCCTACCTCTCCCTCTCCCTCTCTCTCCAGTCTTATCCATTTCTGTTTTGACATATTATAATAGATGAAACACATACACAGCAAAAACTATGGGCACAACATTCATGTATATACAGTTATTCTGTGCTCTCTTCTAATGGATAGGCATTTGTGTGCACTGAATGTCTTGAGACTGACATAAGAAGCAGCAAAAGATATCATACGAATGAATAATGAAGACTCAAATAAAATTTAATGGAAACGAAGAAATACTTATCTTTTGGGCAAAAATTTCATAATTTATTGAAATCAATAATAATAATAATAATAACTGAGTATTTTTTAGAAAGCATCTTGCTCAATCAATAAGCCTAAAAGCTTATATTTTATATTAGCAAGGGGGTTTTATGCTTTTTCAAATATATTTTTCTTTTGAAAATATATTTAATTATTAAATTAACTAGATTAGTTTTAAAATTATTAATTAGTTATTTTTTAACGTGGTTATTTAATATATTTGCTTAAACATTCAATATTGAATTAGATTATCAAGGATAAGTTAAGATTTTACCAAGATCGTGCATGTTAAACTATTTTAATTAGCGAATCAAATAATGTTTGCTAATCTTGTTAACTTAACATATTATGTTTGCTAATACCTTGCTCATTTATCACTAGAAAAGAATATTTCCATTTAAAAGGATTTTCTTTGCAATTGATTGAAAATTCCTAGAATCCTCTTAGCAAGGTAAGATTCAAATAAGAAATTGGATTATATTTGAAAGATTGAAACAAATATTTCTACGAAATTGAAAAATTCAAGAGTTTTATCATATGATAGGATCTTTTTTCTCTAAATTTATGCTAATAAGATAAAATCTTTGCACAGAATATTAGGCCTTTCCTTACACTACTAGCGATTCTTTGAACTAATGCTGAAAATATAAGACTAAAATCAAATTTCTCTTATTTTTTATATTTGGAAATATTTTCATATTTTTTAATAAATATTTGAAAATTTATGTAAATTTTATTTCTATTTTTTTCTTTACGTAATTTTTATGAAAAGTCACGAAATATATATATTTCGAAGAATTCATTTTAAATACATTCAGAGCACAGAATAAAATTGATTTGAATATAATTGTCGGCTAAGACTCAGGAGTATTATTCTTAGTCTACTTATCAGTTGTCGTCTGAAGTATACGATTATACAAATGAATGAATAAATGATTTTTCATTTAATTTCTTTCTTATTCGCAATTCTCTATTAATGAAAAACATGTATCACCAAGATATAACAACTTTACCATGATCATCTTAATCAAATTTCAAAATTTAACTTGCTAAGTAACAATTTGTTAAGTTTTTTATCTAGCAAAATTTTTCTAACATCTCTATTTACTTAAAATATGTTAATAAAAATTAAACTAGATATTTCTCAATATTTGAAAAGAATAGAGTTGTCTAGGTTAATCTCTATGGTAACAGTTTGAGTACATTTAATTAAAATGATCTTGCTCATGCCTAAATTTGAGTCTGAGTCTTGCACTCAGCAAAACAGATATCCTATTCATTAGATTAGATTTTTGTGGGGAAGGCTGTGCTCTATAACTGTTGTTGATATCACGTAATGGTATTACCAGTTCTGATGATAAGAATCGATTGAATCCTAAACACAAAAACCATTGAATTGTTTGAATACTAGACTTAATTGAAATCAATTCAAAAACTCTATTATTGAATATCAAACGAAGAAAACCTTTGCCTCTGAACTTAATTTCACTCTATATTTGCATTTAAATTAGAATTATTCTGAACGTTAAGCACAGAATGGAATTTTTCAAAACGAGTTCTTCCATCAACCGATTGGTATTATATTTATCTATCAGATATTGTTATTGTCTTGGTCAATATTTGAATTAGAAGAGCACAGATTAATCTAGTTAATGCTTTAATGAATTTTTCTCTTCTTTCCAATAATGGATTATAAATAGAAAGATTTACTAGGTAAATCGAAACATAAATAATAAATGTTGCTTGTTTACTTCAGAAAATAATCTAATGTAATTTATAAAATTAACTAGGCAGTCAAGCTTAACTTTGATATAATAATTTTATTAGAATGAGCCTAGATATTTTATTGGAAATTATTAAATATTTTTATCACGAAATACTTTCCCAAAACAATTTTAAATTAATCTTATCAAGCTAATATTTTATTTTTTATTCATTTAATTTGAAAATTGAATTCCTTTTTTTTGAGTGAATTTTACAAAATTTATTCGAAGACATGTTTCGATAACAGCCAACAGTTAAGTAAAAAAAGAAATAAATTTATTTCAAATATATTTTGTAGTAAAGATGTGCTGATAATAAAAACGCTTTTTATCGACTCAAATGTTATAAATAATTCATTAATAGATATTATATGAGTTCTGTTCGACAAAAAGTGGAAACTTTTTTTTTGTCGACAAAATAAAATTCATATACCATTCAGATTCTAAAGAGAGATAAGTAAAAATATGATAACAAAATGAACTAGTCACAATTTTCATTAATTTTTATTTGCTTCACATTGTTATTCTAATTTTTTAATTTTTTTTAACTAGATTAATTTATTTCATTTAAAAACATATAGGCATATATTTAGCGTCATTTATGTTTGACCTAATTTTTGGTCAAGATCATAATTTTTATATTTAATTTTTCTCTTAATATATGCAATTAATTTATATATTATTAAGGATTTGTATTAAATTCTTGCATGGTTATTAGAAATTAAAGATGAGGTCAAGAATAATGCTCATTCAATTTAAGAAATAAACCGAGTTCATTTTCATTGTCAGGGCTGGTAATTTTGTTCTTGGTTGTTAATTTAGCTTACTATATAAAGTTATGTAACATTTATCTAAAGCTAGGGTTAGTTTAGGGTTCCATTAATCAACCTACCTTGGCAAAAACTTTAATTTTTTCAATAAATTGTGTTTCGTTGAACTGTCTTTCGATGAATGACACGAATCCCTTAAAATTTGTTTAATATTATTTTAAAAGAAAATTTGGAGTAAATCCAGAGTTTATATCAAAAATTCCTAAAAGAAAATCTGTTTTAAAGACTTCTTTCAACAAAACACTAGATTTTTGTTATTGAAATAAAAATATTATATCTTTTGAAGAATAATTCAGAATATATTCAATAAACTTAAAACTCTAAAATTCTGTGCTTTTTCCTCAACAAATATATGGTTTGTGTTTATTGATCTCAACATTTCATCCATTAGTTTGCTATCAAAAACATAAAACCAAAAGTCTTTTTACTGTTTTTATTTTAAAATATATTATTTATAAAACGTTTACATATAGTTTTGTTAGCGTCTGTTTAATGGTATCACAAAATAAAATGTAAATATTTAAATATCAAATTTTTTAGGGTTCAAGGTAAATTTTATTTTATTTTTTGATCATTAAATCAAGCACATTTAATTTTTAGCATTAATAATTAAATAGTTTAAAGAAAACTGTAATTTTTATATTATCTCATAATTGTGTCATTTATAATAGAAATATAAGTTTTAAACTTGACTTATAAAGGTTTATTGAATTTATAAATTAACCGTGCAAAAGTTATGTTTTTTAAACTATTCAATTTAAATTTTTAAGAATTAAAGTTTAGTATTTTTTTCTTTTAATAGTTATCAAAGTAAACTAAATTATACTTGATCATTTTATAGATATTTTAAAACTGTAATTTTTAAATAATATCTTAAATACTTTCATTAATTTAGAAAATATGTTTTATTTTTGGAATCTTTAGTTATAACTCATAACCTTGAAAAAACCAAATATCCCTAATAAGTTTTAAAAAAAAATTCTTTTTTGATTCTGTAATAAACTTATATAAAAATAATTAGGTATTCATTATAACTAAATATAAATTATTAAAAACTGTAACTTTTTAATATAGACTCATATAATAAGTTAAATAACTTTTATTTGAAAATTAAACTGGCGTGTTTTTAATTTGTGCTATCTTTTCTTTTTGTACTATATTTCAAATTATATAAAAGTGTAATTATATATAAATTAAGTGCGAACTTGTTTTGCATTTAAAAATATCATAAATATATCATAGATTTTAGATTTGATATATTTTTTTGTGGAGAATTTTTTTTGTTGAATAAATTATTTGCGTTTTTCGACACTTTTATTCCTTAAGAGATATCCATAAAAATGAAAAATAGTTTAACAAAACGAACAAAAATCCAAAGAAATTTCTCTTAAAAGTGTCGGGAATTTCAAAGTTTTCGCATTTATATTCATTTATCTTGAATATAATTTTAAGATGAGCAAGATCACATAAATATATCAACAGGAATATTATCCCTTATTAGACAAGAAAGAAATAGTTAGCTTGTTTATTTAAATAAAATTTTTAATATAAAATTAAAGGTCTTTAAAATATCTTATAAAGAACCTTGATAATCTTGGAAATTAAAGCTAATTTATCAAAAATTCTATCGATAAAAAAAGATGAATAACGAGTAAAGTTGAGATATTTGTGAAAAACGCCTGAAAATACATCAAAACTAATTAAATTAAAAAAAATAAATTCTCTGAAATATAAGAAATAAAACTAAACAAAAGTCAACTTTCAAATTGAATTAGACCTAGTACATATACTATTCGCAGAGAAAATAATTATTTATTTATAAAGCCATTGATAATGAGCTCTAAAACAGAGCATTAGTTTAATTAAATACTGAGTTAGCGATAGACTGATAGGAATTCATTTCATTGGGAAATCTCTATCAGTGATGTGCAGATGGAATACTTATTCATGATATTCTATTTTTTATTGACAATTGTACTTGGTACTGAATACTTCTTAATTTTGTCAAGGCAATTTTAATTTCTAGAGCAGATTATGAGATTTATAATTAGAATAAATTTAGCAAGATAGTCTTGTGAGTTAATTTTTTCTATTAAACCTTCTAGGTTGTCTAAAAGATACACTAATTAATTGATCTATCAAATAAGTAATCAAGCTGTTCAATCAAGAGTATAAATTATACCTAGATAAGTTTAACTGGTTTGTGCTCAAACTGTTCATCACTGGTTTTATTTAAACTTAAGTATAGAATACAGAAATATTTCGAAATAATTCCATTTAATTATGTTTTGATTATTTCATGAAAAATTGTAAAAATAGACCCTCATTAGAATTGCTTGAACAAATTCTAAAATAGTGCCTTAAACAGACTTTAATTAATCTTTAGTTTTCAACTATTCTTTTTCATGCAATTCTTAGAAAAAATAATTATTTTTTTGAAGGGATTTCGAAACTATTTCTTATCACTCATAGCAACAAAGAAACTTAACAAGATAAATAATTGTCTAAAATCCTAGGTAGGCTTAAGTTTTATTATTTATTTGTTTAAAATCGCCAATTAACCTATAAACCTTTATCTAGGTTGTTTATTACTCAGCCCTTGAGCACCACTGATAGCAGTAACTCTTATTAGATAAGAAGAGTTCAATTCATTTGAAATCATTTTATGCATAAATTATTAATTTTGTTATTTTAAGTGAACCACTCTTTGATTCTGTGCTGAAAGCGAAGCACTTCTTCAGCGGAAGAGGTCTACTAAAAGATTCAACTAAATTATATCAATAGTAAGAGAGAACTGTTGGCTTATTCTGTGCTGAGCCATTGGAATCACTCAATGCTATCTATTTGATCAACTCTTTTATATTTCATTGGATTACGTGATGGAAGAGTGGAAATGGCACTGACTGTTAGTACTGTTTATACTATTATGTGATGATCGGCACATAGTATTTAAGGGGCCGGTAGTCCAACACTGTTAGGGAATTCCTTTGATTGAGTTTATCAAAAGATGTCTAAACTCTAAACTAAAAGAGAGTAGAAGTGAATCAAAACATAAAACACTGTTTAACTTAAGTGAGAAATGACTTGAATTGATAAACATTTGCGAAGGACAGGGATGTGCACAGGTATGCACTTTCTTGGCATTGATTTATGGACACTGTTCTAGTAAAATATAACTATGAAAATCAAATTTAATATAAAAGTTAACCTTGTTAATTTGAGAAACAACTATTCTAATGAAAATAAATTATTCTTGGCTATATTCCTCAACAAAATAATGAAAAGGCAAATTTATACTAAACTTTTTATTTACCAAGAGAATAATATTAATAATGATGAATTTTATTCTTGCTACAAATAATAAAGACAAATAATTGATCTTGGTAGCTTGAGTTAGGAGACAGGAAGAGATAATGAGAACGAAAGAGTGAGTGAGTGTGTGTGTGTGTGTGTGTGTGTGTGTGT
>JAQIXI010001487.1:0-13472 GCA_034700165.1 Galumnidae sp. Gr-Ori-00277 | reverse complement strand
CATTACTCAGGGACACCCCCTCTATCCATTTCTGCAATAATCCCAGATGGCGCATCTCGGGGGATTCAAATGCATTATGGTGATTTTTCTTTTTTATATATTTTTATCCATTATATAAAGCAAAATATGTTTTAACTTTGAAAATGAACTACTTTTAAGAGAATAATAACCGACTATTTAATCGACTATTTTAACCTTTATATAGCCTATTTGGGGTCGAATAATCGACTATAATTTTATAACCGATTTTAATTCTGTAAAGTTTACAGTGTAAACGATATATGAGTTGTTATAAGTTATAATTCCAAAATTTTTAGAATAATATGACCAAAGCTTAAAGTTAGTCCAAAGTTACTTGAGACGAACTTTAGATATCTTTTAATTTAGCACCAAGGTCATCGAAATCGGTTAATAAATAATTGAGATACTGTAATCTTAATTCAGAATCCTAATGTCAGCAAGTACAGATATTATTTTATTATTGATACTCAGATTAACATATTTTTACTATTCCTCGACCGATTTTGATGATCTTGGTGGCAAATTAAAAGATATCTATAACTCTATCAAATCAATATTAAAAATCAACCCAGGATCTTTTTCCCTATGGTTGGGCATAGGTTTTTGTATATGTCACTTTGAACCGTTTTGAGACTCAACCTAGTAAGTTAGTCACACTAGTCAATTAAATTTTAGATGTGCTTCTTATACCAACTGATATGCCCTTGCAAATACTTTACACTGTAAAGGTTACAGAATTAAAATCGTTTGACATTTAAAAGTAATTAAAAAATAATTCGTTCAAAACTTTTTGTATTTTATCAATATTTGCAAACTTGTCGTTTCTTTCAACAAGTATATTTATAAATCCTGAAATTAGTTTTTAGAAGAATATATCAAGTTTCTATTGAACAGAATTGAATTATCTTGCTTAGTTTTTATTTGGTGATTTTTTTTAGTGAAGCACTCAAATTTGTACTTTTTAAATTATTATAATAAAATTGCTAGTTCAATCGCAAACCCCAGAAATTTTATTTTACTATTTTAAATTTTACACAAGATACTTTTGGAATTTCTCAAATAACTTAAGTAGTTTATGAGACAGGATGATTTGTTCATTTTTGGCATATCTTAGAAAAATCACTAAATCTAAAAAATAACAAGTTGATTTTGAATATTTTTAAATATTTATAAAATAAAATCATTACTGAATAAGTGATATTAATTTTACTTAAAAATTCCAACTATAACCTTGTTAAAATGGGTTGCCAATTTTAAGAATTATTCCCCCATATTATGATAACAACTATATTTTATATGAATTATAGGCTATAATTTATAGCTAAAAACTAAGAATTATTGACAAAAAATGAATTTTTATTAGTTTTCTGCAAACTATAAATGTTTGAAATTCTAAAGTTAACAAAATTTTTCATCTAAAAACTGTAATTTAGACGCCCTTGAATTTCCCATGGTTTCTCTAAATGTGTTTATTCTACTTGAAAATTGACATGATAAAATGTAAAGAGATCATGGGAAACTCAAGGGCAACAGGTTTAAATTTTGATTCAAAATCCTGAAATTTCATTTTTACCATGTTTAACAAAATTTTTAGCAATTTTAGCACTTTATTTGAAAGAAGACAACAAAATTAATGAGGACTACAAAAATATTTTTGCGATACACCTTAAGACGTGAAAGTTATGGTATTTCATATTATGTAACTTTGAGTCAGTACAATATGAGAAGTATCTCGATTATAAACAAAATTTTTTGTGGATTATATTCAGACTTCATTGCTTAATCAATGGTCAAAAATTCATGCAAATCCAAACAACTTTTTTCAAGTTCTGCCAAATTCTTTATAGAAACTAAAATTTGGTTTTCAAAAATTAAAAGTTTTTTTTTGATAGAATTATTAGTTTTTACTTATGATTAAATACCATAAATAAGAGTAAAATAATATAATTTATGCTTTATAACAAAAAACACCTTAAAAATGACCGAAATGGTTTTTATAACCATTTTTAAAATACCCCCTATACCCCCTGTCGCGATAAAGTCACCAAAAAAGGCAATACCCCTGTAAAATGGTCCGTGTTGTCACGTACCATCAATGTTGTTATTATTATTTACATCTCTTTTAATTTTTTCGTGAATTTTTTTATCGATTTTTCTATACTCTTTCCATTACTTTTCGAGATGGGGGTACTTTTCGAGATACCTTCCCCGAGTTTTAGCTAGGTTATAATTGAAATTTTCACTAAATTTATATTACTTATTTATTGGGTATTGTTGGTCAAGAATTTAAAAGGATTTTAACCATGCTATTTTTGAATTCCAATTACTTTTGGAAAGTAAGCAAAAAGTTGGCAAAATTACCTTGTCTTTCTTAAACTATCAGAGATATTACAAAAATTCAAAAAGGAACATGTCTATAATTGATAAAAAAAATCTTGAAATTTTAATTGGATTAGTAATTTTAGCATGGTAGCCAAAAAGGTTCAATTTGCTTGCTTCACTAAAAATTCTAATTCTTAAAAATTAAACAAGATAATTAAATTCTGTTTAATGAAATTTAAAATTGTTGAAATATGTTAAACACAAGTTTAAGGATTTTTGGAAATATATTTAAATAAAGAAAACTTAAAAACTTATCAAGATGATCAACTGATAAAATTATTTTTCAATATTTGATTAATTTTTTATGATTAAAGAAATTATGAAATTTTTTTTAATTAATATATTTTTTTGTTAATTAACGATAAATTAATTCAAATTAATTGAAATTTAATTATTTTATTATTAAATCAAAAAACACTTTAAAAAAGAGTGAAAAAGGGTTTGAGTTTTGAATTGTTAATCGCGTGAAGACATTAGTTAAGAGTTAAGAGAATTCGAAATAATTGTTTCAAACATTGAAATGATTTCTAATTTGAGTGAATTTAAGACAAATTAAATTATATTAAAAATATATCGATTGAAGCAGAGCTCAAATATAAGATTTCAGTGGTTTTTGATTTGAAGAGTTGTTTGAAAGTTTGCGCATTAATTGTATTTATGTATTGAATGGTAGATGTCTTTAGTGTAGAGTTTGGCTCAAGTGTTGACTGAACGCAATGTTTGATTGTATGGTTTGTTTGGACGCCATATTTGTATTGAAGTATTGCTTAAATGTGCAAAACTTTTACTAATTGTTGTCTTAATTCAATTCAATTTAAACAATGGATTAGTTTTAACGACGCATCCAATCAATTGGTGACCAATTGGCCCAAAAAGGGTCCAAAAGTGTACAGTTTGTGAGAGAGTGACCAACGCGTAGAGTAATAGTCTGTGAGTGACTGAAGTCATGTCAAAGCTGTCATTCAGAGCGCGAGCGCTCGACTCAACCAAACCTATGCCTATATTCCGCGCCGAAGAGGTCCCCGATTTGCCCGACTTTGCGGCTATCAATCGGGCCGTTCCTCAAATGCCAACGGGAATGGAAAAAGAGGAGGAATGTGTATGTATTAGACAAAGGGTCTAAAACTGATGACTGATTGGCTAAACCCTGAGCTCAACCCCTAAACCCCTCCATTGGCGCCAATATTTAATTTAAATTTTCCTTTAATTCTATTTCTTTTATTTATTTAAATTATTTCCAATTTTTATGAAAATTAATATAATTTTTACTCAAATAATGATTTGTTTAAAACGAAAATTTACTAAAATTTGTGATTTCTTTAATTGATTGATAGGAACATCATTTGCAGAGAGCGATGTCAGCCCAACAGGCATTTGGTCACACTATAGAACACGTTATACCGACACCCGAAGTGTTTACGGCTCCCGACAAGGAATACGACGAACTCTATCCTCCAAACTATAAGATTACGCGACAACTAATTCATATGCAATTACTGGCCATAGAACAGGACATCCCTGAGTATGATATGGACTCAGAGGACGAACAGTGGCTTAGTTTACAACCGAAACAGATTAAACTGACGGCCATTAAGTTCGAAGAAATAATGGAAAGATTAGAGAAGAGTAGTGGACAACACGTCGTCACTCTTAAAGAGGCAAAACTTCTGCTCAAAGAAGACGACGACTTAATTATTGCTGTCTATGACTATTGGCTCAACAAAAGACTCAAAACACAACAAACACTGATTCCTGTCGTGAAATGTGAGAAAAGGGACGGTTCCACCGGAAACAACCCTTACGTTGCGTTTAGGAGACGGACAGAAAAAATGCAAACCCGAAAGAATAGGAAAAACGACGAAACCTCTTATGAAAAAATGCTTAAATTAAGGCGTGATCTGAATCGAGCCGTGTATGTCATCCCTTTGCCATCCCTTTCCTCTTTAATTCTAAATAAAAAAACTTATAATTTGTTTCTCTTTTAGTAATTTATTAGATTTAGTGAAACACAGAGAAAAGTTAAAACAGGAACACCTCAAGTGTACGGTCGATATCTATGAAAAACGGTATAAACCCTTTTGTTTTATATTTTATATGAATTAATCAAAAATATTCCAAAAGCTATCAAATTGGAGACTATAGCGGACAGATAATCAGCGAAGTGTCGGCCCTCCGCCACATAAGACCCGCTTCAACTTATTTACCTTTGAATAACGTTCAAATAAAAATACCGGAACGAGGGGTGGGTCGACCCCGAATCAGAGTAATTTAATCACTTATTTTATTAACGACAATATCTCTAATTTAATTGTTTGCACAGAATGACGAACAGTCTTCACAACCACGACGTAAAAGAGAATATAAAAGACGTCATCGACCAGAAACGAGTGTCGCTCCCGTCAGAGTTGAAGTGCACGAAACTAACGATTATTTATTCAGTTCTGATGATGAGTTGGGCAGTAATTCTCCGATTGCAGACCAAACTTCTGATCAGGAAGAAGTTGAAGATCCCGACGGACAGTTCGCTTTTAAACGAAAGAGAGGCTGCAGTTATTTGGCGCCCATTACTGATAGATTGGGAAATTGGCCCTGGACACATTCACAAGACGGCGGAATCTCTGATCGAAAATATAGGTTTTGTTTAACATCGCTATCAAAACCATTTCCGCGATGTATTGGTTTTACTCGAAGAAGATATGGAAGAGGCGGACGGTTAGCCATTTATTTTATTAAACCATTTACCGATTATTTCTTATTAACAGTTGTCTTATGGATCGGGCCTATACTCGACTCGACCCCTTTTGGTCAGAATTTTCAAGAAATACGGCGTCAAATGGTTTTCCATCCAATGAACTTTTAGATGAAATAAAAAATGAATGGTTTGTCTCTTATTTGTCTCTTAATATAAAAAAGTTTTTTAATTAATATATTTTACTTTTATTTGTTTTGAAGGTTGCATTTCAGGCCCCGAACCCCTCCCCCGGATATTTCAAATTTGTGTTATTCTTCCGATAGTATTGAAAAGGAATACGATTCCGATGGAAATGCTATTCCTGTGGTTCCGATCACATCCTTTAAAGACTATATCGACGAAAATAGTTTGAATTTATTAAGTGTTTCGAACGGACACCAAAACGAAATTGATTTCGAGAGTTTCCACAGACATGAGGAGGAACTCTTCGAAATGCAAAGAAAACAATTGGAACGACTCAAACACAACTGTCAAACAAACTCTGAGTCTAACCCTATGTCCAGCAGAAGTGGTTATAATGTGTGCAATTGTGAACATTCCTCTAATACAATGTCATCGTCAACAACGACCCTCTCATCGTCAAAGCCATCGGCCAAACGTCAGTCATCAGTTGACTCATCGCCGTCTTCGGTGCACTTTTCAACGCTTGACTCGGCTTCGGCTCATTTTGCAGTCAGTGTAGTGAGAAGTGCGAGTGAACTGACTCACAATCGGACTCATAATAACGACTCCTCTAAAGAAATGCCACAAAACTGTTTTAATACAATCAATAGTGACAACAAATATGAAAAAATAATGGGATCTATGGCTGCGATCAGTGCTACTAATGGTCCGACTCAAGAGTTGTTGCGAAAGACTATAAATAATGAAATATGTTTGCCGTCCACGACATCCCTTTCATCCCATAACATCCCATCGATAGCAGAGCACGACTTAAACGACACCATAGACTCACAAATTTCCTCTTTGACTCTTATAACACCTCTGCCATCGACTCCCACTCCCTGTAAATTTAAATATCAGAATCGAAGCCAAAAGACGAACACAAGTATACCTCCGACTGACGTCACTTGAATTGACTCTTTTATAAATTTATTCAAAATTTCATTTCATAGAATAATTCTAAAATCGCTTTTAATTTAAAAATTAGTCAATTATTTGCTTTTTCTCAACCATTTCTCAACCCTTTCTCACATTTCCTATAATTTCTGTATTTCTGGTCTTTTCTTAAATATAATTTGTGTATCGATTGTCAGCACTTTTCCTTCTTTTGCTGTGCCCTCTGTTTTGCCTGATTTGCTCAAAAGGCAAATGAATAGAAATAAAAAGAGTCTAAAAGTCGATATCTGTTGGAATGCAATCTTTTTTAGAGTTGTCTGACAATCGGGTAACTGCTGTGCAGTAATCACTCCTTTGGTCTTCAAAAACCTCACAATTCATCGAAATCTTCTCATATATTATACTTATGTGTAGTGAAGACAACAAATGAACACAACTTTGAACGCAACCAATAGTTTCCGTTTAATTATATTTTCGTTTTCAACGATTCATTAGTAATTAATTATACCTCAAATGACAATACATTTCGGAATCTTTTAAATTAAAGAAAAACTAATGAATGAATGAATGTGTGATATAATTGTAGTTATGATATAATGAATGCTTTTTTGTATTTTACTTTTAATGAAATTCGATGTTTTGATGTAAATAATTATAACATTATTAGTAATTTTAAAACAATTGAAAATAAAAAAATTCAATTCAATGTTAAACATATTATCATTTTTTGTCACTTTTTTTATTTCAATAATTATTTTAAGAATGTCATACCTCATCATACCTGGATCACATCAAGTATGTCATACCTGGATCATATCAAGTATAGTTACTTTTTTGAAAATAATGAAATTTCAATGAACCACAAAATTATGACTCGAAATACTTCCCACTTATATTGACTACAGTTTTGTTTGAGCCCACCATTTGGAAAGTCATCAAAAACTTAGTTATGGTCTTTCATTATATACTGACAATAGCTGTGGAAATACTACTTATTACTAATAAGTTATTACTAATAACTTATTACAAAGTTGTCTGTAATCTTATTGTATTGGGTTGTTATTAATGAAAGTTTCAGGAATAATGCCGGCAAAGTTTCAACAAAATTTCATATAATTGACTGCAACGCCTTCTATTGTCTTATGATTTTTCGTTAAATAATATGAAAATTGAAGTTTAAAAGAAATGATAACAGAATGACTTCGAAATAAAATATTAGCGTTCGTTCACTACATTTTAGTAAAATTTTTAATATAATATTTTCAGAAATTATGTCGACTAATAGTTTTGTGGTGTTCTAATGAATATTATGAAGTGTCGGATTCAATGTTGCCCTTAAACACTGAGTAAAGTCTAAATACCTGATAAGTACTAAATGTTCCAAAAAAATTTTTATTAAATTAATTTTCAAAATTTTATTAACATTTTAAATGAATTTTTCACAAAAAAATATTAAGAAAATTTTTTTAGTTTATTTCACACAATAAGTGACAACTCGTCATATTGTTTATGGCACTAATCAACTATTTGGCCATAATATTCAACATTCGGAAACAGTTGTAAAGCTATAGAATTTAGTTACTAACTTAGATTGCCTGGCTATAAAGAAATTCATATAAAAAAGCTTGGTCATTTTTAAAGCTTATATCAAATAGAATCTATAACTAAAATTTCAGCTGTTTATGACCAGGATCTTTCTAATTATAATTAATTTAAAATTAATAGTTAATCTTTCAAAACTAACAAGTTTTGAGTGATTAAAAATTTATATTATGAACTAAATGTATGAATGAATAGATTATAAAATAATAAAAAGTTTAAAATTAATGTTCAAAATATTTGATTCATTAAAATTATATTTACTATAAAAGTATTCAAAAATCAATTTTTGTTAATACTATAAACAAATATATGAATAATAAGTTTTGCACATTTCAAGCTTACATATAATTATCCTGATATGTTTATGTGATTGTATCATTGGTTCGTTTTTTCATAATTCTGAAAACTTTAACTAGCAATTTAAAATTAATTATAATTAAAAAGATGCTGATCATAAGCAACTGAAATTTTAGATATAAAATCTACTTTATGTAAGTTTTCAGATGATACCAAGCTCATTTTTATATGAATTTCTTTATATCCAAGTCGTGCTTCTTAGATTTTCTAGTAAAGCTCTAGTACAATTCCAAACATTTTTATGCTATATTCGGAAAATATTTATTTATTTCTAGAAATAGTTATAGTTCTGGAAAATCGTTTAATTCAATTAATATCGTAAAATATATTGTTATTAAAGTCCAATTAGCTATGAATACTAAATTTACAACAAAAATTTGCCTTGATAAAATTTGAAAAGTTTAAAATTTCTAAAATTCCCCGGAATTTCAATAATTTCACTGAAAGTTTCACTGATTTCAAAAGTTTACTCAAACTTTAATTCTTAATTAAAATGTATTAATTCAATATTTAAAACATATATACATTAGAGTTCGAAATTTTGAACCCTTCCCTTGCGGGACCCGTAAGGGTCCCTTAACCCGTAAGGGAAGGGTCAGTAAAATTAGAGTAAGGGAAGGGAAGGGAAGGGATTCCCTTTTAATAATGACTAAACCCTTAACCCTTAATACTTGAGTACTTTATACAATGAATAGATAAAGAGCATACAATTAAAGGGATTTTTAAAATCTTTATTAGGAAAAAATATCTTTTAATTACTTTCAAATTTTGTTTTAAATTAAGAAAATTGATTTAAAATTAATTTAAATTATTATATAAATATAAAACTGTTACATTTCAAATAGTTTTAATTTTAATGGAAGGGAAGGTTTGGAAAAATTTTCAAAAGTTCTAACTCTAATATACATCTATGATATAAATATTCTGTTGATAAGCATTTCATTCAATTTTCTGTTCTCTATTTCTGTCAGAACTCATTTCAATTTAGTTTTATTTGTTTTTATCGATTCTTTCATTTACTTCAAATTAATTATATTATTCGTTACAAAAATATCTTGAATTACATCAAAAGCTTCAGTTAGAGAATGTCTTTTCAACGGAACAGTTTAATAATAATTGGAGAGAGCGATGTCGGAAAGACATCACTTTTACGTCAATTTACTGACAAGAAGTTCAATGATAATGAGTTGACCACAGAAGGCGTGACCTTAAGGTCTGTCAATTTTAATTTTAATGGACTTCAGCTGAAAATTTACATTTGGGATCCGTCAGTACTACCGAAGTATCGGAAAGTATTAAACTTGTATTATAAAGACGTGTCCGCAGCCATAATAGTAAGTCTAATATATAATTGTTTCACAGAATTTCTTCAATAAGACATTTGAATTCAATACAAAATAATATAAAATTGTTGTCTTTTATAAAGTGAGGGATAGTCTTAAGTCCACATTTCACTCGAAGACAGTTTTTCGATAATATTATTGATTTATAGGTTTTGCCAATTATTTAAAATACTGTTGAAAATAAGAACATATGAACAGTAAAAAGTATAACCAATAATAAAATAATGAAATCTTTTTAACACAATTTATATGAATTTTGAAAAATATTCTCAAATTTGTCAGAAAAAATAACTGTTCGTCACTTTATTGACATAAATTTGTGATACGATTCCAAAGTTTGAGTTTTTGTAAAGAATTCAAGAATTTGTGACAAATTTATAAGTTTAAAGCAAACCATTGTTGATATAGAATTTACCATGATACAAATTAACCAAATGTGATATCTTTAGTATTTAAATTAGTAAAAAAAAATTTCTGATAAAAGTCTACTTTAGGTCTTTGATGTGACCAACAAATACTCATTCGAAACCATAAATTTCTGGGTCAACACAATTAGACAAAAATCTCAATTAATTAAATATATATCAATTGTGGGCAACAAAATTGATTTAAGAGACAGACATAATGCCAAACACGTGACCAGAGGAGAGGCATACGAATTGTCAGTTCGCAAAAACACTGAATTCTTTGAAACTTCTGCTAAATTAGGACTTAATATCGATGAACTCTTTGCAAAGGCTTTCAACGGAATGGTTGTGCGCTATATCCTAACACCTCTTCAATCAACAGCTTTTAAATATAAAGTCATACTTTTAGGGGATCCAAATGTCGGTAAATCCTCTTTAGTCGAACGCTTTTCTGGTAATTCTTTCCCCAAAATACAAAACAACAAAATCGGTACTCATTTCAAAACTGTTAATAAGATTATAAATCAGTGTTCAGTTCAACTCGAATTCTGGGATACTAATGGCAAGGTAATTTTTGTTTTATACAGTATAAAGTATATTTATTCATTTTTTAACTTGGTGATTTTTATCTAGATTGATGAACAAGTTGTTATGCCGATGTACTTTAAAAGCGCACAAACAGTTATTCTGGTTTATGATATTCATTGTAAACAATCGTTCGATAATTTACATAAATATCTGAATTCTCTCTATTCATCAAATTGTGAGGAAATGCCATTTCTTATCCTTTTGGGCAATAAAAAAGACTTGAAATCCAGTGATGAGGTGCACGATATGGACATAAAAGAGTTAATCGATGATCACTGTATTAATATCTTTGCGGAGGTTTCGGCTAAAACTAAAACCAATTTCAACAAACTTTTGAATAAAGTTTGCACAGAATTAATCCAAAGAAATTTACCCGAAAACCAAAATTTTAAAATAAAACATTTTATCGGTAAAAGGAAACCATTAAAGAATTGGTTTAAATGTAGGGCCAAATGAAAGCTCTGAACATAAAAATATCTCAAATTATTTGTTTTCAATTTTTAGTTAATCTAAGAATTTAAGACTAGTTTTAAGATAAACTCTTTTAAGTGCTCTGAAATTCACTTTCAATGTCATAACAAATGAAATTAAAGATAGAATAGTGTTTAATAATAAGATAAGAATAACTTTATTTGGCAAGATCATATTAATGTAGAGCTAAAATTGTGTTCATCACAAAACACTACATCTGCTAAAAATACAATACTTTTATATATTATTGATATAAGTTTTAATAAGTGCTAATATTAACTATTTTTTTGTCGACTCTTTGTTTTATTTTTCAACAAAAAATTCTTTTTCTGTTTGTTATGGAATTCATTATCAAAAAGCAAATAATTAACAGATATATTGTCAGTATAACAATATAAAGTCAGGTGAGATTAATGTTGTCAACTTTTCTTGATTTCCAAGGATTTTTCTTTATAATATTAATCAAGGATATATAAGTTCCTTGCTTTAAAAATTCTAATGAAGTTTATTCAAAATAAACTTTTAATTCAATTATAAACTGTAGAATAAAATTCTGAATTAAAATCATAAAATAAACTCATTTTTGTTTAGATTTTGTTTTAGATTTTACTCTTTTGATATAACTTTTATTTCATAAAGATTTATCGATTATTCAATGAAGCTAGATCATTTTTAAAATCATTTAAATAAATAGAATATTTGTCGATTATGTGATTATTTCTTAAGTAATTATTTGATAACAATTGATATGAGCAAGTAAATTTAACTTATTAATAAATAATAATTCAAATTTTATTATAATAAATAAATATCAGGGATGGCAAAAGACATCGATCCCAGGGGGTATTTTGGTCTCGGCTCAGGGGGAGGGTATTTTGAAAAAACATTAAAAATCGCTAAAAATCGTAAATTATGTGTTTTTTAGCTGTCTTACCTTTTATCAGGGATGGCAAATAGGGGGGGTTATTCCAAAATACTCCCTGGGATGAGAGCGAGAGGACCCCCCTCGAGCCGGCGCGAAGCGTCGACTCGATTTTTGCCTAAAATATTGAAAAATCAGGAAAAAATAAGCGAAAAAATCCAAAACTTGAAGTTTGAAAAAATTCACTCCAAAAACCTGTTTTTTGTCGTTTTAACGCATTTTTGTTATGTTTTCTGTTTCTTTTCTTATTAATTACAGCAATCTTTTGGATTTTCCCCTCATTTTTTCCGATTTTTCAATATTATAGCCAAAAAACGGGTCCTTTCGCTCTCATCCGGGGGGGGGGGGGGTATTTTGCCGATTTTTCGGCTCCAGGTAGGTATTTTTAAATACCCCCTATTTTCCTTCCTTGTTAAATATAGAGTTACTCAGTATTTTCGTGTCTCTAATTCTTAAAGACTTAATCTCACGTCTATTGACCACAAATTAGAACTCAAGGAATCAATACTTTTAGAGATTATTTTTGCCAAAACGTTATAAATTCAAACATATTTTGTGAAACTTTCATAAATTTATTTTCAGAAATTAATCAGGGTTATTTTCTATATATAACTAATTAGTAATTACTAATAAAATTTCTAACTCGTTTACTATCAGGGATGGCAAATGAACTCGATTTCCAGGGGGGGGGGTATTTGGCAAAATACCCCACCCTGGAGGCCAAAAACCTCGACAGACCCAGTGCTTGTCCATAAATGTAATGTTAAGGTTTTCAAAATCCCAGGGGGGGTATTTTGGCGATTTTTCGCTCCAGGGGGGTATACGGGTAATAACCCCTATTTGCCATCCCTGTTTAATATGTATACATAATTAATACCAAGCAAAATTTTACTATCTTTAATTCTAATTTGCTTTTTAAAAATATAACTGGCTTATATTTAAATAGTTTTAAAATCATTATTCTATGAAATATCTAAGAAGATTATGAAGAAATTCATATAAAAAAGAGCTTGATACCATTTTAGAGCTTATATCAAATAGGTTTTATAATTAAAATTTCAGCGGCGTATGACCAGTGTCTTTTTTATTATAATTAATTTAAAATTGATATTTAAAACTTTGAAAACTACACTGGGTAAAAAGAATTGAATGATTAAAGATTGGGAAGGTTGGGAAATAAGGTTGGGAAATAGTATGGTTAACCAGACCGGGGGTGAAGATTTAGTTGACCATAGTGGTTAGTTAACCATCCTGGTTATTAAGTAAATCAGTTTTATTTGATATAATTAGTGATTATATATAAAGTGAAATATAATTTAATAATTATTTAGTAAAATATTGAGTTATTTTGACTGAATTGGAGAAAGTAATGTTTGGTTAACCACTTCTCTTCTCATATTATTAAGTGATTCCATAAAAGAGATGACATTTATTTGGGCGAAGTATCTTTGTAAATTATTGGTACAATCTATAGCTTTAGAGGAGTTAATCTTAGTACAGCCAAAATCATAGTTCAAAGTGAAAAGCATATTGAAATACCTTTTTAGCCCTCGGAAATGATTAGTTTT
>JAQIXI010001486.1:0-13475 GCA_034700165.1 Galumnidae sp. Gr-Ori-00277 | reverse complement strand
TTATAAGGTCAATACTTGAATCTGGACTTTTGTGCTAAATTAAATCGGAATTTGTTACTTAATTACAGTTTTTAAATGTATAAAAATTTTATTAAGACATTTCAACAAAAAATTTTAAATTACAAAGAATAAATTATTGCATAAAATTGATTATAGAAGAGAATTGACTCAAATATTTTAAAAATAAATTTTTAATAAATTATGACTAAATTCAATCAAATCACTTTTGAATAATTAAACTACAATAAGATTATAGACACAATTAATTAATCAATTTAAAAGTTTTTAAACGAGGTTTTACTAAATTTGTATCCAGAATATGGTTTCTCTCATTCATTTGTAAAAGGTATAATATAATAAATTTTTGATCAAGATAAAATTATTTTAACTAAATTTAAACAAAAAGTAATATTTATATTAAGGATATCTAATAAATAATTTAATTCAATTAGTTTGATAAATTATCTCATACTTATCCAATAAGAGATTTGATTTTGCTTAAAATGATATCAAGATTTTTTTGTTGCAAATTCAAAATTTTTTTTAAAAATATTAAATAATTTAACAAATTTTTTCATATTAATTTTTACAAATGCTGTCTATTCTAGATCATTTGAGTTAAACAAGCTTTAACATTGATTGAACCATTTAAAAAGTATCATGGCTCAATCGACTTACAATAGTTATTATAACTATGTATTATAATAATGTTTTGAATAATTTTAGTAATGTTTAAAGTAACAAATAAAAAGTTTTTTAAGGTATTTACTTTTATGAATCCATAGAATTTCATTATATTTAACTAATTTTATTAGATGATACTTTTATGTTGATCCTCCGATTTAATAAAATATTTTATTGAAATAGTAATTCAATTAAGCTTATTTAGATGGCCTTGCTCAATTTTCTGAGCCTCCTAAAACTCAACAAACTTAGATAGCCTTGCACGCAAGCGAAAGTTACGACAAAAGATAAGAAAATAAGTAAAACAATATGGTTAGTAAGTTTAAATTAAATTAAATTTAACGATTTTTTCTAATTAATAAAATGTTAAATAAGTAATAATATAATTGATAATAACCTCTATATATAAAATAAATAAATAAAATGAATGAATTTAAATTTAATGTTAAAATAGTTTTTATTAAAAATTATAGAAGAAAGTTTTTAATCGATCAATCATCGAATTTGGGATTTTGGGTTAAATTGAACGGAAATTTGTTACTTTATTACAGTTTGAAAAATAAAAAAATTTTATTAAATCATTTTAACAGAAAATTTTAAATTAAAAAGAATTAAGTATCAAAATTTATTGTATGAATTTTATTATAGCAGAAAAATGACTAGGATAATTTAAGCTAAATTCCATCAAATCATTTTTGAATAATTTGAGGCAGTCCTATGACTGACTGCCATATAATTCTCAACTATTGCTTAACCTTTAGCCATACCTTAAACTCTATTATAAATGTCTCATATCTGAGCAATACCTCACTTATTATAACCTTAACCTCAACTACAAATGGCTCATAACTGAAACATATCTCATATATAATAACCTTAACTTTGAGTCTAAACTCTACTATAAAAGCCTTTACTTTAGCTTATTTTGCTTCAGTCCATATCATGTATTAGTAGTGATAACATCACTCAAGACTCAATTGTCCTCTTTCTTAGGTCAGGCTTAATGCCTGCACCTCCAGACACTTCCCGTTAAGTCTGGTTCTGAACTACAAACCTTTGTTTATTGTGTTTAGAGTTTCTTATTATTAAAATGTGTTACAAATCATATAAAATTGTTTTATTTTCAATTTGCTTGAATAAAATGTTTTCTATTATGAAAATCGTGTCCTCTCTCTTGTGGCGACCCGTTAGGTCCGCCACAGTTTAAACTACAATTAGATTATGGACACAATTAATTAACCAATTTAAAAGTTTTAAAACCATTAGCCAGGATTAACTAAATTTGTAACCAAAATATGGTTTCTCTCATTTATATAATTTGAACCCCCCTTTCGTTATCAATGATTAACAATAATGAAAATACAGTCTGCCCTCCATATAATGTAAATATTGTTTGTGTCAAGAAGTTGGTTGAATCGAATTCTGGTTATATGGAGGTTATGATGAAAATTCATAAGCAATGAATAAGGTTCACTATAAACCAATTAATGAGATTAAAATCAGTTGTTTTTTATGTTTCGAAGATTAAAACGATTCTGATAAAATTTATTTTATAATTTTTAAACTAAAAAGTAAGGCTCTTTGGATAACTCGTATTTATTAATATAATTTCTAATATGAGTGATAGAATCTAAGGCTTTAATTACTTTAATTTTATACTAATCCATATCAATTTTCTATATTCGAATACAAATTTGTTATCTTTAATACTTTTTGCCCAATCAATTAACCTTAAATTAGATTGAATAAGATCGGGTTATATCAAGTTTCTGGTTATATGGAATCTGGTTATATCAAGAACATTCAACCTTACGTGTGCCATAGGAACTGCACTTTAACATTACCAGGTTATATAGAGTTTATGGTTAAATAGAGAACTGATAAATGGAGGGCAAACTGTATTTGTGTTTTGACTAATTTAAACCAAAAATTATAATTAAGTTACAGTTAGTAAATATAACAGTAGTATATAGTTTCGTTTTGCACCCACCCCCCATATTTAATTAGTGATATTTAGAAGTGTTTACTACTATTTCTGTCTTAGGCAGTTCTACGAAGAGAATCATATCTTTAATGAATGATCGTTTTAATTTAAATTCAAATTGTCCCAAATATTTCTCTCACTTTTTAAGCAATGAATAATTTCCTCATAAAACGACTCTTTTGAAACACTTTAAAAATCATTCATTATAATCTTCTTTATAAAATCCCCATTTTTAATTTAATTTACATATTTAATTAGTTAATTATTATAAGCACTTTAGAGGAATATATTAATAAACTTTATTTATTGGATAGTGTATGATAAAATTAATTTGGAATCTTTTAAAAAATTTTATTAATATTTGATATGATTATTTATATTCATTTAATATAATATTACAAAGTTTTATACTTTATAATGTTAATTGAATTTTGTTTAAAATTTTTAGACGGAAAACCTGAAGAAACATACCGACCATCATTAAATAAAAGGTTTTAGGTAAAATTTAAAATTATTTAACGTTTGAATTACAGTTGTTTTATAATATCTTTAATTATCTAATCATTCAAAAAGTCTGCATAATTATTTTATAAACTGTAAAATATACTTGATATAATTATCAATTTATACAAATTATTTCAAATAATTAATTTGGTTTGCTTTTGAACTTAATTAATTTTTGAAGTGTATTTGAATCCGGCAATATTTTATAAATTCATATTTATGCTAAATTATTAAAATAAATTATGTGTGTATTATAGTTTTTGAAAATTGTATTTTAAATATTCTAAATTATTAAATTTGATTATGAAAATAAATTATTTGATTTTACTAATAATAGGTTAAATAGTTTGGACATTCAATAATTGTACGAATCATTCTTTTAATATCTTATTATTTTGTATACATTAACATGAATACATAAATTATAACTTCTAATGCATTATAAGCTGATATGGCAAATGAATTCGATCCCAGGGTGTGGTAGGGTGTGGGTATTTTGGTCTCGGCTCCAGGGGGATATTAGGGGGGTATTTTGAAAATCGCCTAAAAATCGCATATTAGGTGTTTTTAGGTGATTTTGTTTGTAAATGCATATAATCTCATCAATTTAACGTATTTTATCATTTTTGAATCAAAAAACTAAGAATTTTTGACAAAAAAACAATTTTTCACATTTTGAAAAATTTGAAGTTCGAAAAAAGTCACTCCAAAAAACTGTTTGTTGACGTTTTAAAGCCTTGTTGTTATATTTTCTGCTACTTTTCTTACTAATTACAGCCATCTTTTGGATTTTTGGCTCATTTTTTCTGATTTTCCAATAATTTAGCCAAAAATCGAGCCGGCGCGGAACGAAGGGGGTCCTCTCGCTCTCTTCCCAGGGGGGTATTTTGGCGATTTTTCGCTCCAGGGGGTATACGGGTAATACCTCCCTATTTGTCATATCAGATTATAAGCCCTCCCTTCAATTAATTTCTGGGAAGTTTTACGTCAATGACGTAATTCATACCAAACAAACTAAAAAGAATTATCACCTTAAAACTAACCATAATTATAAAAAATACTTACCATAAGCAGTGGAAATTTTAAATATAAAATCTAATTATTATAAGCTTCAGAAAAATACCAAGCTCAGCTCTATTTGAATTTACACGTACCCAGAGCATGTTTCTAAGTTAATATTTACACCTAATAACCTACTAACTGTAAATGGGTCTAAATATAAAAATGAAATTATGCAAAATATTTAAAAATAACACAAATGGAAATTGGGACACCAACAAATAACTTTTTTATTCGAATTTAAGAATTTATTGAAAAGAAATAATTTTTTTAATTGAAAATAATTTTTTTCAATAAAATGTGTGTAAAATTCAGCGCATTCTTTATTTAAGAGAAATAAACCATTAATTACAATATTAATCATAATATAAATTTTAGATATTTTTAAATATTTAACCATACATATTTTTTAATTCTGAAATTTATTTGATTCTTCTCCAAATACGTATCGCTTGATTTCGGGGACGTATCTCTTCGTTATTGAACTTAGCATTCATTCCCCAATCTCTGCCATTACTTGAACCGGAATAAACTATTTTTCCACTTAATTCATTTTTAGTAATTGTGAGCCACTGATCATCAAAACAGTCTTTATTATAAGTACAAAGTTTTGAAATTAATTGTAAACTCTGTGATTGTTGTTCCTGTGTTTGACCAAATGGAAGGGATCCCTCGCCTTCAACTCTAAAGAATAGTCCCGAATAACTACTGGTTATGTTTTGCCATTCAGTGTTTGGCCACAAAATTTTGGGCTCTGATTGAGTCGTGAGTTGTATATAAATGAAACCAATTGGCACAGGATTTGACTTTAATTTATCAAGTTTATCCTTTAAAGCTTTTACCTCATTAATTTGTGATTCAATTAACTTTTGCTGTTCTGGGACAGTATTTTTCAAATTATCTAGTTCATTTTTCTGGTTGTTAATCATTTTCTGTTGATTAGGAATTGTTGTGTTTTTCAAAACATTTAATTCATTGATATTTTGTTTTATTGATTTAATTTCATTGTTTTCTAAAATATTCTCTAAATTTTTTCTTTCAATAATTTCTTCATTCAGTCTCTGTTTGAGTGAATTTATTTCATCATTTTTTAGTCTTCTTTCTTCTAATAATATATTTTGTATCTTGGTCAATGACCATTCTTGTATTCTTTGACACAACACAGCATTCTTTTTACCGCACTTTTCATCCATCCATTTGCCATAAATTGAATCGTCAGCAGATATGGCGACACAATTCTGTTCACTTGAGTTCTTCGTAGGTCTGTTTTCAGCCCAATTCGTATATTTGGCGTCCGTCCCATCCGTCCATTTGAAGGAATTATTACTTTTTTTCATTCCGACCCAAACATTGTCCTCAATATTTAATTCTTTCAAATATTTTTCAATGAATTCCTGCTCCTCTTTTGTCTTAATTATAGCCATAATTGAATCTTGGTGTTTTGTTTGACACAGAGTTTCGGCCTCATTTTCAGTACATGGATTATCGTATACTTTTAAACATTTTTCATCTTGGTATGCCTTCCAATCATTACATGGTGAAGAACTGTCGGTTACAACTTTGACTGATAAAAATATCTTAATAAAAATATGAAAAGTTGATATGAACTTGTACATTTTTTCTTATTAACAAAAATAAAGATTTTGTTGTATTCTTAATATTATTATTAAATATATAAATAAAATAACACAAACATTCTCGTTATTTCATTCTTTATCATATTTTTAATTAATATAAAAATTATCTTGTTATTTTATCTACTAAGTCAACGTCAAATATTGAGTGCATCTTTGAGTGCCTGTTGTGCGTATTCTATATGACACGATCAAGCACATTAAACTTATTTATATATATGATTATATAGACGAGTAAAGAACTCTCTGAAAAGGGTTCTATCTCGTTAAAATATGCATATATTGGTTTGTTTGAGAATAACCATTGGTCATTGCATGTACTTGGTCAGTTCATTCAAAAATTATAACAAAATATTTCACACCCTTTGCACTCATTATTCGACGCTGTAGTAACTAAGTAATGTATATCATTGACATTTGATATTATTTATAAATTTCAAACATTTACTCATAATTTATTAATGATTAATAATATTTTTCATAGTTTTAAAAATTTTAACATTAATTTTTTCAAAAGTATAATTATAATCCAAAAAATAATAATTAAACTAAAATAATTTGAATCGATTGGCAAATACGATCCAATCCAAAACAATAAGATTAAGTAAAAGATTATATTTAAAAATAAATAATGATTTTATTACAGTTTTCAAATTCTTAAAAATATAATTAAATCTTAAAATTCTTAAACTAATTTTTTTTTTAAAATACAAAAATATTTGTTATTTGACAATTTATCTTATGTGACTTAATTAATTAAATAATTATCTTGCAATTTTAGCTACTAAGTAATACACATACCTGACATTTAATATTTTATTTTTTTTAATGTCAAGCATTTACTGATAAAAATAATCTTCTACTTGACTTAAACTTTAGACAAATTGATTAGAAAATAGAAATCTATTTATAAAATTTTAACAAAATAACCAACAATTTTTTCAAAAAATTAATATTTAAATTATTTATAAGTTTTCCAAATTTACCGTTTTAAATGAAATTTGGAATAATTTCATTTAAAACTGTAAATTATACTTATTTATTAATTTAAATTAATTTTTTTGTAATGTTTCTTACATTTGAAGACGATCCCCTCTCCTTGTTTTGATTTTCTCTTACATATCTATTTTGTATTTCTCTTTTCAAAGCAATTTTTTCTTTTTTACAAAAAGAGATCGTCTCAACCCTTTCTCCCAGAAAAAATCTTTTTAATTTTTTCAACCCGTGGTATTTAAACTTTAAAAATATTTTATAGACCTATGACTAATATCTAGTTAGGTATTATTTTGTTTACAAATGATGAAATTATTTATCTCGAGTAAGTAAATGATTAGTTTTTACAGACATTCTTTATAATTTACAAATTTTGTATTTTAAAAAGATAAATTTATTTGATAAATAATTATCATTTTAATAAAGTCTGTTTAAAAAGGTTTATTTGACTCAAAATTCCAATTTCTTATATTTATAGTTATATATTTAAAGTTTATTTTATTATTAAAATCCAGAAAAATATTTATTAAATTGTATTTGTATTTAAGTAAAATGCATATAAGAATAAATTTTTTAAAAGATATGTGTTTGTAGTCATTTTATTTTTATTCTATTTTTATTGTCTATAAGATTAATTAAATATTTTTTGTTTTATTTTTTTAGAGATATATTTTCCAGAATATTTTATATTAATACTTCAATGTACTAGAACATTCTACAATATTGATTTTCTGTAAACAAATATTTTTTCATATAATTAAATTTTTTAACTATATTATTTATTTTTAGTTTATTAAGTTCTTATTTTTTTGTATTATTAAAAACAGTTATAAAATAAAACATTAAAATAAATTTAAACTTGCTCCAAAATGCATATTTGGTTTTTCAGTTGTTTTTGCACCAAAATTATTGTCTAATAACTATTAGAAATACACTTTTTATGAATGTTTAACATTTTAACACTTAACAATAACTTTATTTAGCAATTAAAGCATAGTTTACAGAACTCGTAGCAAGCAAGTTTAAAATATGAATATTTATAATCTCATTTAAAAAACTATATAACCTTTCTTTATTTTTTATATCTATTGTAATGAATAAAGACTCAAAATATATGCATTTATTCTTCATTTATATGTCATATAATATGCATTAAAAATGACAAAAATATGCACTAATATATGCATTCAAAGGTTTTTGAAAAACAATTATTTGGATAAATATTCATTGTTTACATTACATTTGCCTTTGTTCGGTCCTTTCTAGTTCACACTGTATAAAATCATTATAATAACTGCCGTAAGTCGATTGAATGTTAAAAGGTATTTATTAACAATAATATTCCAGATATTTACTTTGACATTTATATTTTTAGCAAGCTTATTTTTAAAGTTTATCATTGATCTAAACAAGTAAATTTATTAACGAGATTTTTTTTATAAATATTAATAATTTATAAAATAGGATCAAATATTATTTAAATATATTAGAAAAATTTTATAACAAAAATAAATTCAAAACAACGAAATTAAAAGTAAATAATTTGAGCCCAAATTAAATAATATTTGAAATAATTTCCAATAATTGAGAGGAAAATTTTGGTAACAATAGAAACCGATATCAGGTCCGGACAGCCTTTCCATTAGTATAATAAGTTTCAATTTATGTCTCAAATTGAATCGAGTTTGAAATTTATGTTTATAATTAGTCTTGCTAAAATACAAAAATAATAGATTATAAGACGAGTGCGCGGATGAGTTAATTTGAGCGCAAAATAAGGCTAATGACGAAAAGTATATGAAAAGCAAAAATGTCCAGCAAAATGATATTATTTTGGTAATTAATTTGACGTTTCTGTGATGTGTACTATATATTAAAAATAAAAATATAGGGACCCCTATATAATAATATATACAAATAATGACTCCAATATTTTTGTCGATATCAGACGTAATTTTTGTGAAATAATTGTGTTCTTCGATTAAATCCATTAAATCAAAGCGAAGGAATGCTTTATTATTCTGTTTAAGAGATGTTTTTAATTTGGAAGTAATTTCCTTAAACTTATCTTTTAAGACATAACATATAGAAAACCATAAAACCATTGTAAAAGTGAAGATTGAGAACAATTTTATGACTGATATAATGGTTGGGATAAACCAAATAATGGCTAAAAATAACGAATAATTTGAATTTTTGTCAAAAAACGTAATTATTTTTAAAATTAATACACAGAATATTGCAATCAAATTAAATAAGGGAACTAAATCAAGGATGATTTTTAGGATACCTCTGATAATAGTAGCTAATATTCCCTGATTTGCCTCTATTAAAGGATATTTAAATCTATTCTTTTTAAGCATGTTCATATAATGTAGCAAATAATCTAACTTGGTAATATCATTAATTAGAAATGTGCTCGATATTAAACTTATACAAATTGACATAGAAGCAATCAGTACAGGAATCATATTTGTATCACTCAATAAGTAAGTCCAGTCACACATCATATCTCGAATCCATTGCTAAAAAGATACAAAGTATATAAAGAATTTATCTTGATGAATTTTTATATATTTTCTTTATTGTTTTTATTATAAATAATAAGGAATTTTTGATAAATTTTTTAATCACCCTGTTTAAATTAATATTATTACATTATGACCAGCAAATATAAAAACTGTTTATAAAAGTAACTTAATCTAGGATAAATATATGAAAACAAGAACAATTTAAATTAGCATTTAAGAATGGCCAATAAGATTAATCTAAATTGGAATCAGGTTTTGCTTGATACTATTTATTTCTCGACTGTAAATCTTAATGTAATATATCTTTATTCTTACCTTATTTGTAAATGCAATTATCAAGAAACGTAAGCATGTTAAAATCAACATTGTTGTCATTATCATTGCCAGATATATCCTCCGTATACTTCTATAACCGCAAACATATTCTTCTACATCTCTGCTAATATAAATCAAATTGTACTTGCTAACTTTCATCAGACAATCAATTATAGAATTATTATCATTAATAAAATATTCATTTATTTTTTCTTTCAAATACTCTTTTATTTTCTTCATTTTTAGTATAATAAATAAATAAATACTAATATCTCTTCACTATATATAAACATTAATGAAACTAAACAACAGAATAGAATTCTTTATGAAAGACTTATTTAAATAAAGACATTAATTATATTAATATCTATAAAACTAATAAATGACTTTAATGTCATCTAATTATATATTTTAAATATAATCTTAAGATAAATGACAATAATTTTCGAATTTTAAAGAAAACATAAAATTCTGGAAAATAATGATTCTCCATTATTTATAAAATCTACAGTACTAATAAAATTTGATATGCTGTAATAAAAAACCCTAGCAAAACATGTATTTTAAGGGCCAAAAATATTGTAGGCATCGGTTTTATTTAAACTATGTATTCTTTTATTTAAGTTTTTATCAGTTACTTATCTGGTTTGACCTGTGACTAAGTGGCTTGCATTTGTCTCAAATTTTCATAAATCACGTGTTAATTTGTAAAGTTTAAATATCGGATTAAACCTTCACCAAATAGATGTTTGTAAATAATTTTACAGAATTAAAATATCTTTTAAGGTTTTAAAATAATCGCAATTTCTTTACGATGCTTGTTTGAATAGTTCTTTACCAGCTTGTTTGTTTTATCCTAGTAATATTCATTTCATTGCTTCAAATTAATGATACAAAACAATATTTCAAAACAATGAAATATTTAGCTAGTCCATTTTGTACATTGTGTTGTCTATTTTAGATTGTCGGGTGAAAATAATTTTTATTATTACTGTAACAATATTTACATATAATTTTTATAAGATTAATTATTCCTTGGTAATTCAAGAAATAGGCTTTTTAAATGACTTAAAAAATGGTAAAAAAATAAATTAAAAACATATTTTTGTTAAGTACTTTAAAAGTAAATTTATAAAATTCTAGAAATAAAGCATTAATTTGATGTATTCATGAAATATCTTAAACAGAATTATATTTAGCATACTTTACAAATAGACAGTTTGGGAGACATTACGTTTGTTATTCAATACAATCTCTATATAATGTAATATTTGTAAAGTGTGCTACCTTAAGCAAAATTAGATGAATATAAAATTTTTAGTTTTAAATATGTAACTTGATCACATTTTCAAAAATTAATGATTTATAAAAACAAGGTTTGAGGACAAAACCATTTTCAATAGATTTAAAAAGATTTATCAATAAGATAGGGTACTTGAATAAGTTTTGAAATATTCTTAATAATAAGCATTCTTTTTACTGCAATTTTCACCTATTTATTTGCCATAAGTTGTATTTAGTGTGACCAACCAAAATTTTTCAAATAGAACAGATTCTTTTTAAAAATAAAGCATAAATTTACTTTTTAAAATTTAGTAATAGAAATTTGTTAAGAACCTTAAACACTCTTTAATTTTTGTTTTTAAATACCCTTGTCAAATTAAATTTAGAACTTTTTCCTTTAATAAGGTTGAATTGTTAGCAGATATGGCGACACAATTCTGTTCTTTAGAGGTTTGTTTTCAGTCCAATTTGTGTATTTGGCGTCCGTTCTATCCGTCCATTTGAAGGAATTATTACTTTTATTTCAAACCATTCCAAACATTGTACTCATTATTTAATTCTTTCAAATATTTTTCTTGAATTCCTGTTTTTTTTGTCTTAATTATAGCTGTAATTGAATCTTAGTTTTTTGTTTGACACAGAGTTTCTGCCTTATTTTCAATACATGGATTGTCGAATACATTTAAAGATTTTTCATCTTGGTAAGCTTTCCAATCATTACATGGTGAAGAATTTGTTACAACTTTGACTGATAAAAAGATCTTAATAAAATTCTGATTTATACTGTATAAATTATACAGTATAATTTTTTTAATCATTCAAAGTAAAACAGTTTTAAAAATAAGAAATTCCTCCATTTCACTTTCGTTACTAACAAAGAGGGTAAGGATATCTCCGTAACTAACAAAAGACTTCCCTGTCTTTTCGTTAATATCTGAAGAATAGGACTCTAGAGGGCCATAAACCACCTTGTTCCTTCCGTTAATAATATAAAAACTAAAACTTATCCGTTTATATTCAAAATTTCCCATTACAAACATAAGGCGGTTAGTTGGTAGGATGTGTAAGAAAAGAATATTTTATTATTCAAACTTGGTATATCTTATTGCTACTTATGTATTACATCTAATAATTGTATTTTAAATATTATTTTAAATATTATATTTTAATACATTATTTCTAAAATTAATCAGCATTTTTAAACAATAAAGTTGAAATAATTAAGTTCATAATATATAAATTTTATATAAATATAGTTATGGATCTTTTTAATAATTCTATTCCAATATTTTCCATTAATGGAATTATCGGATTTAGTTTATATTGTTTAAAAATAAAATATATTATAAAATCAAATTTTTAATTTTAATAATTAAAATTTCACCTATCAAACATAAAATGCTTATAAATAATCCTAATAATAATATGCTTAAAATATTTTTGTACATTTCAACTAAATTTATTGATTGCTCAAGGTTAATTTCATTTACTTGAACATTTTTATATCTTTTTAAAACAAATGATGAAACTTCCGCAATAGTATCATCCCGTTTAGACATACCACATTCATATATCTTGTCGAATCTATCAAATATTACAATATAAGACAAATATATTTATATATATTTTAGTAAAATTTTAAGATTAAATATTAAAATAATTTTTATTAAAATTAACAAGTTAATTTAATAAGTTAATATTTAAATGGAAACTATACTTACAAAAAATGAATTTTTTTGGTCATAAAATTTAACTTTGAGACTATTAGATGAAATACTTTTGTTAAGCGGTTTTCATTATATCGAAAGAATTTATTCTGGTAAATTTTATAATCCTTGACTAAATCTTCGATTTTTCTGCTATTGAATACCATAACCAATTCGCCATTTAATAATTTATTTATTACTAGATCAATGGAAGTTGTTACTTGAGGATATTTTTCATTAAATTTATTTGCCCTTAATGTTAGTTGGCCTAACTGATCATGTGTATATTTTATATTTGTGTTATAAATAACTCTTAAAGTAGGATTTTCAGTGAAAATCTCAATTTGTTTATTCTCTAATAATTCATCTAAATTATTTACCAAAGGATAGGGTTTATGAGTAAAATATATGTCTAATAACAAGTTTGAGAACTCATTGATGAGAAATAATGAACTGACAAGTAAACTAACCACCAAGAACAATTGACTTTTTTTAATAATAATAAAATCAGGCGATTGATTTGTTAAAAGTTTAACCATGGTAAAAAATATCTTTTGCCAAGTAAAATTATTTTGCTTATTCAATTTAAATATTATTGAAATAATAATTCCAGTCAATATTAAAAGCAACCACACCTTTTTTTAAAAAATAAAATATGAATAAAGTTTGGATTTATATTTATTTGCAACGATTGGAAACTCACCTCATTTTCAATTAAATAAATGAATGAAAAATAATCTGTTTTGCGATAATAATTTAAACCACATAATATTTCGAAAAA
>JAQIXI010001485.1:0-13480 GCA_034700165.1 Galumnidae sp. Gr-Ori-00277 | reverse complement strand
AATTTAAAATTGAATTTAAAAGTCATGTAAATCACATGTTTTTTTAGTAAATATTCTCATAAATAACGTATTAATAGTTTAACGAATTGTCACTTCGTTTATGATTTGTTTCTCTCTTTCGTCACAAGAAATCGATTAAAAGTTCAAAAAACTTTTGACAAAAATAATCGACAAATCATTTAATTTTAATATATTTATAACAAGAGTCAACATATTATTAATAATATCTTGATTTTATATCTATAGTTAATGTCTTGGCTCACAATAAAAGGCTTTTCTTAGAAAAAAAGTATCAAATTTTTTGATAAACAATCTTTCAATTCATTCATAAAAATTGAGACCTTTTTTCAAAATTACAGTCAAAACCATTTCCACAAAGAATTGTCTAAAATATGATAACCTCTAAAAGGAAACTATTGATAAACTATAGGAAAGGGAAGGCTTTACATATGCTGTCCGTTGAGTAAAATTTTTTAAAAATAAGGAAAAATTGTTTATTTATCCTCTTTTTTGATAACAAAATTCAAATATTGGTTTTCAAGACAAGAGACTGAAAGGAATGGTAGTATTCATGCGCTGTGACTCATAGGTAGAGACTGTGGCTGTTATTCTGTGCTGTTATGCTGTTCAACTGACTGGTTATGTTGTGTTCAATGAAGTGCTCAGACTATATGTTTGACAACAGTGTAAATTTTATCCGAGTATAAGATGGACACGAATACAAGAGATCCAGGCTCATTTAAGTTAATTGCTAGTTAATTAATGCGATATATTTACCTTGATAATATATTTTCTATACTTTGTGTTTATGTGTGCACTTGTGTTGTGTCTCAAAGATGACCACAAATGGCATTTAATGAGCATTTAATGTGATTTACAATTCAATACATGTTTTGATTCAATCGATTATTTGATGACAAAAAACTCATTAATTATCGGCAAAAATATTAACAAATATTAATACGAATATTATTTAATCGATTTTTTATAACCACTAAAACAAAGGCCAATGTTTTCTATAATTGTATATCAAATGTAATCTAAATTAATATTAATATTGAATTAATTGTTTTGTGATATTATTTGTATTACAATTTGAATGAATGAATGTCTGAATGGGAGCACAAAATACAAAGGATTTGCGACCAATTGTTGCCAACAGTCATAACCATTCAAACTCTTTACAACATCTCAACCAACAGCTAATCCACACATCCCTTAACCCCAATATCAATCCAAATGTCACCCGAATCGCAACCATATCCGGCCTCAAACACAGTAATAAACAGCGCCAGAAGTTCGGCGCCAATATCTTCCTCGAACACAATGGTAGGTATCAACCAATTGAGCCATTCCTCAGGCCATACCATCTGAGGACAGAATTTAATGATGGCATTAATGTCGGCCTCTTTTAAAATGCTATCATTTTGTCTGACTCTGTGTCTAATAATTTGTTATTTTCTTTTTCTTTTAACCCATTGTTTATCCGATTTATGTCTGACTTTTAATTACTTATCATTTCGTTTGCGTTTCGTTTCCTTTCCTTTTATTTTTACTTTTTCTTCAATTTTTCATTTCTTTATCTCATTTTCTGGTAATCAGTCCTTCCTTTCTATCAATACTATACTTTTCCTCATAATTTTAATCATCACTTTCGGCGTCTTTTTAGTATTAATAGATATTTAGTATATCTTTGCGTTAACTGTATTTCTTAAAACTCTTTTTTTTCATTCACTAATTAATAGCATTTTTGATGGGTTTTAGTCTAAATAAAATTAAAGACAATTTATAACCACAACTATTCACGAATTGGAAGACAAAGTTATCCGAATATTAACCAAAAGTATATAATTATTTGTCAAACATTCGTCAAATCATTTAAAAAACTATATATCAGTTGTTTTTCTTTTTTGAAAACAATTTTTGTATATAAAACAACTCTTAACCAAATCTTATCTCTTCCTCTTATGTTAAAACAGAGGCATTACTCCAGAACCGACCACTGCCTGAAATTCCAGACCACTCTTCCTCATCAGCGTCTGGTGTCGTACATACGGTCACAGACGAGTCGCCTATTAATAGTTCAGGATTTGTTGGTATGGAAGGACCGCCGGCAGCACCTCCTCAGCGATGGATGTCTAAAGAGAATCTGTTGTCGTCAACGGATGAGCCCTTAGATCCACAATTATTTGTCGCATTATATGAGTTCCACAGCGGAGGCGAAAATCAATTATCTCTGAGAAAAGGTTCGCGATTTTCAAATCAATTTTTTATAGAAATTATAATCTATGGTCTGATTCAGTGATTAGAAACTAATCCTTGTCTTCCGTTCCAATCCATTAACTATTGTGTGAATACTTTTTAAGGATATCTCTCTTTTCATCACTTATTCATTAAAACCTTTTTATTAGGTTTTGATTAATACCAAAATTTATTGATTTTTATATCCGTTTCACATCTTTTTTACAATCGGATAAAATTCAGGTTTTTTTTCATGAAATTAATATTTACTTATTTATTGATTTATATCTTCGACTTTGAGTTTATTCCGCTTTCCGTTTGATTTTGTTGTTTGTCATCTGAAGAACAGTTCAATTGATTTGTATTTTTTTTGCGCATTTCCTGTGAATTATTGATAATTCAATTAATTTTGTTTTTGCGTTTTCTTCGCCGCAAATTCAATGAAAGCCCAGAAAATTTGATCCATTTTTTTCTTCTTGAAATGTCTCAACTCATATGGCATTAATATCTAAAGTTTTGATTTGTGGTGTTCTGCTGTTCATGAATTCAGAGCATATTTGTGCCACAAATCCGAGCCGTTGATAAGGAATGGAATGGATTTCATTTGCAATTGTCTCATATCCTGAATACAAATTATTCAGTTCTTTAGAAATGAACTCAATTTTTGATATAATTCTTGTTTTTTCTTCAAAATTATAGCAAATTTTTTCTTAAAAAAACAAAATCACTTAAATTGAGTCCTATTTCTTGTGTTCAACGAATTTATTGAGTATTTGTTATGTGGTTATAGTTATACAGGTTTTCCACTGGTTTTGAGTAATCGGATTATTTCAAAGAGAAAGGCAGAGGCAGAGGGACTGTCATCACTGTCTACCAGTCATTATGACAGTTAATAACATTATTCTGAGTCATTACTAATGGCATTGACTCTAGACTTAATCTGTTATTGATATACCATTTTAAATGTTTATCGATTTAAGTCTTGGATAAGAGTTTAAATTGTGTTTAACTTTTGTAACTTAAGACCCGATTTATTATATTTACCTAATATTTTTTTTCCTAGACTATAAATTATAGCTCGATAATTCGATAGCTGTCTGACTGTCCTCTTTATGTATTCATTTTTAATGTAAAAAAAATTGTTTTTTATTGATTCCCCTCTGATTTGAAACCAAATGAATAAATATTTATTCATTTATTTAAAAGTTATATATTATTTGAATATTATATTCGCCTAAAATTTGAATAAATTTGCAAAAAATATCAGATGTGCATGCTCAACAAGTTACTGGTATAATATGAAAATATGAGAGTCATTTAACCCTGTTTTGAGTTGATAGTGGAAATTGAACTCTCCTTTAATGGAGACAATTATCTGTTTCTAAATTCCTATCCATTGATGAGGTTTTTAAAAAGGAATGGTTTTCGTCAAAATTGTTGTTTGTTTTTCATACTTTGATTATATAATTGTTGAGTAATTGTCTGTATTTCCCTTTTAATTGACTTGAATTTATGCTTTGCTTAATTCAGACAAAAATAAGCCGAAGTTTTTGAAATCTTTTGTCTAGAAATGAATGAATCGATTTTTAAAGCAATTTTTCCTTTAATTATATATGAGATGATGTCATCAAAAGCCTCTTTTTATTTACCATTTCTTTTGACTTCAGACTTGTTTTGTGTGAAATTAATTTATTTTCTTTTGGGTGTCAGAGAACTCAAAGAAGTGTTTTTTTTAATATTTATTTTATAAAAATGTATTTTATTTGAAACTTTTGATTAATTTTTTAGTTGTTTTATGAACTGATAGCCTATCGTTTGATTTGTTTTTATTAAATATGTTTTCATTAACTAATTCCAGGAATTCCTTATTTTTCTATATTTTTTGTTTTTTCTTTGAATTATTTCAGTTTTTACTTTTAATCGATGGAAAGGCTTTTCTTTAATGGTTTTGGGATTTTTTCAAAACAAAATATTTCGTCTTTTCTTGGCTTTTGCGGTGAATTTATGATTCAAAGTCACGACAAATATATTCAAAGAAATGTTTGATTTTTCTCTTTCCTATTGTTTTATATGTTTTCAATCGGTGACCATATTTTGGGAGAGAATTAATTACATTATTTCCACTATATTTGGGTTAAGAATTAGATTTTGTTTCTTGACTTCAATGCCGAATATGTTAACCATATCTCACATCTGTTTATAATTAAATTTTTACAGATTTTTCTCATTTAATTCAATATATGACTCAATTGAAACAATGAATATATTAATGAAATTAATATTTTCCTTTTGATTATATGTTTAACTAATTATAAGTTTTTATTTTTGGACACTTTTTTAAAATTTTAATTTAATGTAATTTAATTAACTCTGAATTCATTGTGAAAATTAGAGTAATTATATACTATTCTTCAAATCGTTTAATAGTTTTATATATTCTTAATTAGTTTTAATTCAATTTTGTCGAATTAATATATGTTTGACACTGTACTAGGTCGTTTTATTAATTAAAATGACCTTTAAGTTAGTTTTGAGAGGTAAGGGTTTGGACATAAAAAGTAATAATTGTATTGTATTTCACTAACAATTAGAACATTTTTAATCAAAAGTCGAATCAAAGTCGACCTTAATTTATGTTTTTCAGTACTGATTACTGTATTGTCTCTTAAATAGTATTTCGTTTTACGATATTTATATAGAAGTAAATAATTTGTTGATTACATACTGTGATTAGAACTGGAATTTTCTAATTGAAAAGATGGACAAAAAGTTTAATTATTTTAGGAATCTAGGAATGAAACTAGGTGAATTACACTCAAGCGGCTAATGTTTGCCGTTTTCTAATCAATTATTAGTAAAGACTTTACTTAAGAGTCAAATATTAGCGGATATTATGATATTATGGTTTATTTACTCGTTTTTATCTTTTTTTTTATTGGAATTCAATAATCATAATTAAACTGATTAGGGTGATTTAGATTTCACAAGCTAATCAAATTCCTCCTGTTCATTTGATGAATAATTAAGATTGTGGTGAATATAAGCCATGTGAGTTTTTATCTTCATAACCGGAAATTGAATTCTATTTAAATATTATATTAATTTCATATTTCAATGATTTTTCTATTAAGTGTTTCTTAGGATTTATTTTTGAAATATAATTAAAATTTAAATGAGGAGTAATAAAAATTTATCTTGATTATATATAAATATTTGAACAATTATTCCAGATATAAATAGTAATGATTTGATTAAAATGGTTATCAAAATATCGGAATTAAAACACAAAAAAAAAACTTTTGATGAAATATATTTTGCTTTGAAAAACAACTTTTCAATCGTTGATTAAAATCAGATTAAAAGATAAATTGAAGTTATTTTAAGAGTTCTTTTTCCCCCGAATATTTTGGAAAAATGTGCTGGGATTTTGTTAATGGATAGCATTTTAATACTGTTTTAAATCGGCGCTATTTTCGTGATTTTGTTGTTAGTTTTAAATAACCTTTTCATGTCTCCGGGATATTCTAATCGAACAGTTCATTAAACTTGCAATTTCTGTGTTCTGTTAATTGGAGTACAGAAAAAAAAGAGTGTTTTTACTCAAATTCATAGCATTTTGCGATGTTTTTTACATTTTCTTCATATGTTTTTGATGTTTGTTTTTTGCGAATAAATATTTGTCAAACAAATGGCTAATTATATAAACCAAGTGAAACACTCACTCACTTACTATACTATAATCTTGCAAATTTTCATATGTAAATCTTTTGGGTCTTTCCTTAAATTTTAAGGAAGAGTTTTTAGTTATAAAAATATTTTTCTCTTTTGTTATTCAAATTTGTTTTGATAACCAGAAAAACGATTATAAACGGCTTTCAGTATAAAAAAGTGATGTTTGACTGAAATTTCAATTATGTTTTAATAGTGAAATGAGTTATAAATTATTACTTATCTATTAATTCGTGATTTTTTTGGTACTTTTTTTTCAAATTGTGTTTTCGGTCTTTCCTTTAATTATGAGTCCTGTCTATAGTGTAGTCACTAAAGAATTGATGTTTTGCTTAAAAGACTTCGGAAGTGAAGCACAAAAATAGAAAACCTTTTTCTGCTCTTATTTTTCGCACAGCATTTGTTTTGAAGACTAAATTAGAGACGCTTTTTGTGCTTCATCTGAGCCGAGCCCACAAATGCCAGACTTATGGCATTATTTATGCCATCAATACATAACCATTGAGTAGTTGTATTGCTATGAAAAATAAAAGGAAAGTTATGTTTTGAGCACAAGTTTATATTGATGTAGAAAAATGATTCTGAAATACACTCAGAATAAGTTTATTATTATTATATTGGAATCATTACTACATTTTCCTAATGAATGAATGTATGTATGTTTACAACAGATAAAAGAAATTTCTCTTTTTTTCAGTTAACTCTCCATAATTATAGTGAAGACTTTACCAAATATTAGCCAATAGTCTTCGCCGATGCGTTTTTAGTGATGTTTAGATCAGCCATTCGTTCATTCATTAAGAAAAGTGATTACACTTTTGGCAAATGATTACAATAGGTTTCGAAATTCATTCAGTTATATCTGATTGTCGTTAAACCCTTTTCCTATTGTATGGTCGATGAATAGCCGGTGCCTTTTCGACTATATTTCCTTTTCTTTTGAGAGTCATGACATGAATATCTAACTTTAATCGATGAAATCAATTGTTGTCTTCAATGAATTCAATGGTATATAATTGGTTTGAAACAGTCTTTTGATTGAATCCAATTGAAGAGACTTTTAATGCTTTTATTCATAAAATTTATTTTGTCTGAACAGGAGAACAGGTGAGGGTCTTGTCTTACAACCGATCCGGTGAGTGGTGCGAAGCACAGTCTCGCTCGGGTTTAGTTGGTTGGGTGCCATCAAATTACATAACGCCTGTGAATAGCCTGGAGAAACACAGCTGGTATCATGGTCCTATTTCAAGGAATGCGGCAGAATATTTGCTCAGCTCAGGTATCAACGGCTCATTCCTTGTTAGAGAAAGTGAGTCAAGTCCGGGACAGCGATCCATATCATTGCGATACGAAGGAAGAGTTTATCACTACCGGATCAGTGAAGACACTGAGGCTAAAGTATATGTGACTTCCGAGTGTCGGTTCAACACATTAGCAGAACTGGTACACCACCACAGCATTCATGCGGATGGACTCATTACAATGTTGTTATATCCGGCGCCAAAACGGAATAAACCCACTGTTTTTGCATTAAGTCCTGAACCCGACGAATGGGAAATCGATAGGACAGACATTGTTATGAAGCATAAGTTAGGGGGCGGACAGTATGGGGATGTCTACGAAGCCATTTGGAAGAGATATAATATGACTGTCGCCGTTAAGACACTAAAAGAGGATACAATGGCTCTCAAAGACTTTCTGGAAGAGGCGTCGATAATGAAAGAGATGAAACACCCGAATCTCGTTCAACTGCTGGGGGTCTGTACTCGTGAACCGCCTTTTTATATCATTACTGAGTTTATGAGTAATGGAAATCTACTCGACTTCTTGAGGAACGCTAATAGGTTTGAAAATTATTATAATTTTATTGTAATTTTAAACTAATTTTATGGCAATAATTGCACCAAAAGTAGGATTTTATGAATTAATATTAATTTAATCAAATGTTTTTGAATATTTATGTCTAAAACTCCCACTTCTTTATGATTAGGGATGAGATAACAGCAGTGGTGTTAATGTACATGGCAACACAAATAGCCTCAGCCATGTCTTATTTAGAGTCAAATAACTTTATTCATCGGGATTTGGCCGCCCGTAACTGTTTGGTGGCGGACCAACATTTGGTAAAAGTGGCCGACTTTGGATTAGCCCGTCTTATGCGAGACGACACATACACAGCTCACGCCGGGGCTAAGTTTCCCATCAAATGGACGGCTCCGGAAGGTTTAGCTTATAATAAGTTTAGTACAAAATCAGACGTCTGGGCGTTTGGTATTCTTTTGTGGGAAATCGCAACGTATGGAATGTCTCCCTATCCCGGCGTAGAATTAACTGATGTCTACCATATGCTTGAGTCCGGATATCGAATGGAATGCCCTCCTGGATGTCCGGCCCGTATATTCGATTTAATGCGCCACTGCTGGCATTGGGAACCGGCGGAGAGGCCCGCCTTTTATGAGATTCACCAAACGTTGGAAACAATGTTCCAAAATTCAAACATTACAGAAGAGGTGGAAAAACAACTCGAACGACAAACACCCGTCCCCTACAAGAAAATGTCTGGAAGTTCGCCAAACATTCATCAATTAGTCAATAGTGCTTCAGGCAGTCAATCACCGCCACAACCGGTGGCGACAACGCCCACGTCTTCTAATGCAACAGAAGGACAAATATGGACAACAAACCAGTCATCAAAAGCAGGAATTATTAGCACAAAGTCTACTGTAGTTCAGTTGAGAAGAGGAGGCCTTAAATCAAAACAAGCGCCGACTCCTCCAAAAAGGACGAGTAGTTTCCGTGACTCTACTTATGCGGATAAACCTCTGGACGATAACGAAATTCTTGAGGGCGCGAGAGAGACAATGAATGGCATCGAAAAAGTGTTTGAATCGTTGAGCAAAGAATTGCAATTCGATGAACAACAAATTGCTATCGAATCTGAAAACTGTTTCCAAACCCTCGAAGAATTGCATCAAAAATCGAGGTCTTCCGCCAAACCCAAGAAAAGTAAGACATCGAAAAAAAGAGATGATAACACCGATAGAAAAGTACAGGTCGCGAGTCTAGAAGTTCATAACGTAAAGCGTGCCATCAATCGTTACGGAACTCTTCCAAAAGGAGCTCGAATTGGAGCTTATTTAGAATCGTTACGACAGACTCAACCAGAACAACAGCCACTCGATTCTGTTAATGAGAATGCTTTTGATTCTGAGCTCATGTCGCCAATAGACTACTCCATCGGTGCTGAACCCAGTGTTGCCGTCGCTACTATTGGCCGACATATGAGTAAAAATCGGAGCAAATCTAAAGACAATCGTTATATCGATGACAGCACTCGTTATTCATTCCGTGGATATCTTCAGCGCCAGAAATCCGATTTAACTCATTCCAGAGGCTGTGCGGGTATTGATCTCTTCGATTCTGATCTTCTAAACGATAGAATAGTTTTAAGTAATAATAACTCCAATAATATGAATAAAAGCAAACACTTAAACTCAAAGCCAGTGGCGTCTCCTCGACTTCCGCGTAATACTCAAAGGACCAGTTCTACCCGCAAGTCATCAACGGCTAAGTCAACACAACCTGTGCTGAGTCTCTCTAATCGACAGCACTTGTCTTTCGACAATGAATTGAATGGCAATAAACAATTGGTCAGTTCTCGACGTAATAGTGATAATACAACACCTTTTGATTCAAATCCTGAACCGTCTTCAGAACGGTTGCCGTCACCACCGGCACCGTTTGGTACCAGTGCAATACGACGTACATTGAAAAAACAGCACCGGCCAAAAGACAGGCCTCCCAGTCCTCCTCCACCAACACTTATGACTAAAAGTGGTTCATTTGATTACTGCGACCATAGTATGAGTCAATCAAAAAGTGCGAACAATAGTCCGGAACACATTCCCAGCAATAGTGTGTCGTCACACCCGTCTCAGTCTCCCTCTTCAAACTCCAGTCCTCAACATTCAACTCGTGTAGAGATCAGTAGTCACGACCAAAATATTGATGAAGACTTCCCTCCACCGCCAACAACACCACCGGACGAATGTATTGAAGAGGAACCCGACGACAGAATGAGTTCACAAGAAGTCAAACCTATTCCCAATTTGAGCTCTAATAACATAATCAAAGAAAATGCCCAAAACGTAGACTTACATAAGAGTCCGGCCGCACAACTCGTTTCAGAGTTATTCGAGAGTTTTAAAATGAAAGCACAGCAAAAGAGAAGAGTCGATGTCGAGACCGAAAAAGAACCAAAACCTTTTCCGCAACACTTCCTTAAGAAAATGGAGCCAATAATTGACGCAAACGCAAAGCCTTCGAATTCGGCTCCAAAACAGTCGAAATCATTCTTAAGACGTTTCCAATCAAAACCGGGACCCGACTATCCGGCGCCGGCGCCTCCAGTATTGGCTCTCTCTAATCGTAATTCAATAGTTGCTGAATATGTGACGCCTGTGCTTAAGAGGACACCAATAAAACCAATCGAAACAATGAAAGCAGAAGAAGAAATTACCAAAGATTTCAAATATAGTAATAATAAAAGTATTAATAAAAATGATATCAATTCTCAAAATAATACGAATAATAATGAAAGTCAAATGATTACAAAGAAGGGTCCGACAACCGGACGTTCGCCACCACCTCCTGCACCACCTGAAAGATCAAGTGGTTATGACGCCGACGATGAAAGTAAACGACACTCTTCTTCAAGTATTACATCTTTAAAAAAGTTATGGGAATCGCAGTCTATTAATAGTAATAACTTAACGAATAGTAATAATTGTAATAATAATTTGAATGACTTCGAGACATATGGCAGTAAAGCTGTTAAAAACAGTGATAATACCCTTACCTCAACGCCCGTTTCCACTGCAGCTCAACTCAAGTCACAGAACAGTCCAAAAGTTAATGTGAAACGCGGTGGCGATGTCTTGAAAAGTCTGAGGCGCTCTGATAACAGCGCTTCCGCTGATAACATTGTCTTCAAAATAAATGAAGAGCAGAACGAAGAACAATGCACTCATCCTTTTCTTAAGCCTTCGTAAGAACTCTTTTTTTTACTCAAATCAATGGCTAAAATCATTTGATTTCAAAATAAGTTATTTTTAGTTAAGATTTATTACAAAATTATTTAATCACTTCTTTAATACTAATTTTAAGGATATTATAGGAGATTATAGGACACACTTTTAAAGTCACTTTAAATGATTTAAAGCCATTAAGTTTTAATTGAAATTAATTGCATTTATTGAGTACAGAGTAATAGTCTTTTTATTCCAGAAATAACTTATCATTAAATATGTGACTCATTTTAAATGATTTATTGAAAATCGATTTTAATCTAAATATTAATTTTAATTTTTTGTTTTTTGTTTAGACTTCCAAATAAACCAAATTTAAAGACTAGTTCTCAGAGAGTATTGCCCTCAGCGCCAGTTTTTCAGAAATTGATGAAAGCAAAATCGGAATCACATGAATCGAGTGGTGACGGAGTGGGCACTAAACTGAACCTCAGATCTATTGATCAAAAGAATTGCTCTCAAAAGACATCGAATGAGTCATCAGTGGATAAGACATCGATTATTGAGATCTCTGGTGCAATAGAAACGAGTATATCTGTGCTAAAGAATGGCCCCACACAAGGCTCCAGTCAAAATTCAGTGACAATAATGCAATTGACTGACAAAATACAACTTTTGCGTCAGTCGTGTAAACAGTATTCAGATGACTGTCCGCCTCAGCAGAGGTTCCGATTTAGAGAACTCTTGACAAAAGTGGACACACATTGCGATCAATTGAAAACAACAAATACTTTACATACGAATAAACTTCTTTCAGATATTCAGAACACAATCAGAGATATCGTTAATTTGGTTCAGAGATGAGACGCGCAGTGAAGACAAAATTATTTTGGTTCAAACGTTTTGTTCAAATTCTCACAAAACCGTTTGTTTGGGAACCGGAGTCAGTGCCAAACGGATGTCTTGCAAATCGATTGATTCGATTCTTTTGTTTTTTTTTATTCCTAAAGAAATACGAAAACAATTTTCTGTTTTTCGTATTTTTTTTCTCTCTCTTTGACTCAATTTTTTCCATTAAAAAAGACATTTAAATTCAAAAGACTAAAAATACAAATTTTATGTCAATTTTTTTCTTCATTCAATGCTATCGCAAACTCTGATTCAAAGACTGCTTCCCTTTTCGATGAACTGAATTATTAGTTACCGAATGTTCACAAAAAAAAAGTATAATTTCCTCCTTTTTTGAGGGGTTTTTACCAATTTTTTTGAACAAAACTTTTTTAATGTCAAAGAAATTAAAGTCTATTCCGACGACACTATAATAGAAATTATCGATTTTTTTCAGTCTTTTATTTACTTTGAATGAAAGCACTTCACTATTTATACCACTCCTTATAAATTGAGTTTATTTTTTATTTGTGACACTTTTTTCTGATAAATTGTATTAATTTTTAATTGAATTCTTTTAATATAAATATTTTGAAGTTTTTTAAAATTTTATTTAAATAATTAGAATAAGAAAAATATGAGACGAAAATTGAGCTGAAATTGAATACAAATTGAGTGAAGAAAAAGTGTTTGTTTTGTGGATATAATTTTCATGAAAATGTTGGCCCAAATTTCAACTCTTTTTTATATAAGAAATGTTTTTTCTATTACTAGTCATTGAAAAGATTTCATTGATTTTTAATTAATTATTATTATTATTATTATTGATATTTAGGTATTAATTGATTTCTTTATTATTGTATTGACTCTTGCATTGATTGCATCTCTTCTTTAATTTGGATTTCATTTGTAAAACTTTTTAACGATTTATTGTATAAATTATTGAATTAAACGAACGAATAGTTTAAATAATTGTATTATTTATTAATGAAAACAAAATGAAAATAAATTCATTGAATAAAATAATTTTTTGTTAAATCGATTTATGATTATTTAAAGCAAATATTGTCGACAAATGTCTCCAAATGTCTGAAATAAAGCTTTTCTTTTATCTCAGAAAAGGTTAGTTTCTTCTTCTGGCAATAGCTTCGGGTACACAACCTATTCTATCGATAACCCATTTGTCTTCATTCTGTGCTTTGGCCACAACCTGACAACGAACTGTTCGCTATTCAAAGAGAATTAAAAATTATTAGAAGAGAAGTTCATTAGTGAGAAACTGACCCTTTTGTTTGACAATAGGACAGAGAATTCCATTTTCGAGCCCTGAATGTGTGGTTCGCCCAACTCTTTAACTGTGAAAACATTCTGACCCGAAGATAGACTGTCGGCCGCCATTTGAGCCATTTCTGTGACGTTCACAGCACTGGTCACTGACAGAAGACCTAAAAACAGACACAATAAGAGTTTTGCAGACATTTTGCGTCGTTTGAAATAAACTAAAGATTTATAGAAAATCTAAAAATACTTTTTGAGGGAAACTCTTTTGGAGTCGTCCTTCGATAGGAAATCCTTTCGTCGCTAATAATAAAAGC
>JAQIXI010001484.1:0-13483 GCA_034700165.1 Galumnidae sp. Gr-Ori-00277 | reverse complement strand
CTTCGATACCGAAACTAAACGTATATTAGAGGACAGAATCGAACGGAATGAAGGTATCAATTATTTGACTCTTTCTTTAACTAATTTTGTTTATTTGTAAAAATCAGTGTCAAAAGGAGATCCATCAGAATTTGTTGCGAGTGTGAGCTCACTATTGCATCAGAAGCCATCCATTAATCTCTCAGAACAGACTTTATTCGACATAACCGTCCAAAAGATGACTTCAAAGATGATAAACATTCCGGCGCTAAACAACGAATTACCGCAATTTTTTTGGAAACAAAAACAGGAGTCATATGAAAGGCGTTTAAATTCTATTAGAAGTCCTCTTCGGCTCAGATCTGATGCCGAAAGAAGTCAACTAAAGAGTGAGACATCGAATCACAAAAGTATTCGATCCGTAATTCAATTAAAATGAAATTTAAAACTATTTATCGTTTAATGATTTTAGTGAACACTTTTGAGAGGATCTCCAAAATTGAGTCAATCAGTAGAGAAGACCTCAAACTTATCAATGAATTGAGTGAAAAGTCAAGTAATGCAGTGAAGAAAGGCTTCGACTTTTGGTCAGACAAACCGTTTGTCGTCGAATTCGACCCAAACAAAATGTGACCTTGCTCATCATCGCTCATTGCTGGTACATTTGGACATTTTTAGCTTTCAAACTGAAAACTAACCAATGTCAACCAAAGTATTATCTAAATCATAATTTAAACATACTCATTTACAAATAAATGAAATTATGTATTATTAACTTACCTTGATCAAAATAATTAAAATTCATGACTGGAAACGTTTGTCTTAAGGAAATTCTAATGAGAAAAACATTGTTTTGCAAAAATAATCGCTGTTTACGTGAATTTCCATAGAATACGAAAATTTGAAAGTTTATAAACAGAATTGAAGGTCAAACTAAGCACTAGTTGTCCTGGGATTCAGGTCAGCCCATATAATAGCAAAGAGTGCGGAAATTTTTTTATTATTAGCTCTTAAGCATTGAGTGCAGAGAAAAATCCTTCTAAAATCACGAGAGTTGGGATTTTTCAGCTGATAATAAAGAAAAGGACCTAATCTATCAACAGGACAAACAAGAATTTGTTACGTTATATATGCAGAGCGCATGCGTTCACCAATTCTTTGGCAATGCTTTCATATAAACTCGGATTTTATATTTGAAAAATGTTTTTCAATAATAGAAAAGTTGTCTATAATTTAACACAAATTTATTTGCAATTTATTTGATTTTAATCTTTTAGTATTTATTTTGTGATAATTCACTCGAAGACGGGTCACAGAGATTATAATCGATCAGATAATAACTAGGTTTAGTGCGTGACTATCAGGTAAACCTCACTTTTGTCGCTATAAAAACCTAATTTCCAAACATTTAATGTCAGAAATTTTCGACTCATTTTTCACTCATTTTTCGATTAAAAATTATTCATTGAATCGAATGTTGTTTTCACTCATTTATTGTTTTTAATACAAAAACTTAATTTAAAGACAATTATCTCCAGAAATGAACAAAATTAAAGAAAACAACACTGAAGTCGGCTTTAAAGTGAAGAAAAACAGAAATAAATTCAAATTCAGTGGAAAATACACAGAAAGGGATGAAAAATACTTTTGCAAAGACTGTGAATATCAAACCGATTGTTTGGCCAGAATTAAGGCTCACCTCATCTCACACTCGAGTAGTCGACCCTTTCTATGCAAATACTCGAATTGTGGTCAGGCATTCAAACGGCACAACTCATTGAAACGACACTTTAATACAATCCATTTGAACGAAAGGCTGTATTGTTGTGCCATTTGTCAGAAGAAGTTCAGTCAAAGTCAGTCTCTAAACGATCACATTTTCACACATTTGGACGGAAAGTCATTTCGGTGTTTAGTCGGCGAATGTAATAAAACATTTCAGACCCCAAAGTCATTGAAAGCACATCAAAATCGAAGACATTTGAGACTTATTATGGATATGAGTCCTGAAAACAGTCATCACTTTAATGAAAGTTTGGATCAAATGAAAAGCGAAGCCACGGATGAAGTGAATGCTATAATCGCTAAGAAGACAACAGGTCTCACTCCAAACACAAACATCAATAATGTTTGTCTCTACGAACTGTTCCGATGTGTAGTCAAAGGTTGTGACCAATCCTTCCGTTTGCAGCGCTCTCTTCGCAGTCATTACAAGTTCTGTCATTCGGAGCACTACAATAAAAAGACAAAATCAATCGATTTGTCGCCCACTGATGACAGCACTGACACTACAGACAACTCAAACAATGATTCAACAGAAATGGTTAACTCAGAGGACAGTATTAGTGATAATAAGTTTAGTCAAAGTTCCAGAAATAGTGATAATTCTATTATCGATAAGATTTGTGGCAATACTTATGTATTTGAATGCAATTTCGCCAAATGTTATTATAAGACAAAGTCTTTCGAAAGAATTGCCGAACACTTCTCCACTCATTGGCAGCAAATACTTCTATAGGTTATGTTATGCACAGCACAGCTACTGATCCCTCATTTTCTTATATCTTTATATTTGATAGTTTTCCCAATTTTTTGATTTTGATATTTAATACTTAAAAACAAATTTTACTGACAATTATTCACAACAAGTAATTACCTGAAAGTAATCTTTAATGTTTTGGTCGTCTCATCCAATATATACTCAAAACTTTTGCTCAAAATATTCTACTTTTTATACTTTTCTAATCAAATAATTTGTTAACATTTCATATCTATCTTTAAATTGAATATAAATTATTAAAAGTATTTCTTTAATTAATATATTTGAAGTATTTCTTATAAAAATATATAATTCTTTTAACATTTTGCCAACAAATCAGTACAAGTTTTTTAGTAAATCAATAATCACTGCGTTTACAAATTTCTAGAGTTTAAAATAGATCTCATATTATAGGAATAATTAAAAGGAATATTAGTCATAGGTACATTCTTTAAAATAAAGTGCATGTATCAACTTATTAATCACTATATACTTTAACATTATTACTAGGATGGCCAATAGGGGGGTATGACCCCCCTGGAGTCAGACCAAAATACCCCTTAGCACCTCCTTGAGTCGAAACCTTTGACCATCCCTATTCTTTACTTTTCTCTTAATAAATGATAATTAAAAGATTTTCTTAAATTTTTCAAAAAAAAAAATCATCTTGATAAATAATGGTTATTTTTGAATTAATATTTAAAGCACTTTTGATCAAACATTTAATTTAATTATAAATAAAATGATTTGATTTTAAGAGGTCGGAGAAACAATTTAGTTAAATTGTCAAAACATAATTAAATATAAGTTAATACAAGAAATACAAAGAATAAAAATTGAATAAATTTTAAATCAATAATTTTATTAAAAATAGAACTTGCTCATTTTACATACGTATAAATTTATTTTATTTTGAAAATTTTCTATTTTTTGCCAAAAGTTTGACTTTTAGTGTAGAGAATATTTTACAGACAAAACATTAATGAATTGATTCTAATATAACACTAAAGACAAATGAGTATTGAGTTTAACCCCAGAGAACACATTTGTTGGTCGGATTCATTCGAGAACCGGCCGCACAGTTGTAAGTTTTGGCGAACTCCGGGAAATTAGAGAGAGTGCCCAACACTCGGGCGTCTTCAATACTGTGCGGATCCAAAGCTATTTGTTGAGCAATAGAGTTGGGGGCTCTGTTCGCACACCAGACCTGTCATTACAAACAAATCACTTAAATATTCAAATAATTAAAAATCGCTTACATTCGCAAACGATAAGAAAAATAGCTTTTCATCCGAATAGTTTTGCAATACTCCGGGTAGTCTCAATTCCTTTCCTACGTTTTGCGATTTATACAATTGGAGCGCCTGAAGAGAACCGGAAAATAGAAATCAATATTAGATTTCTTAACAACTTATGACGTTTATATAAATGATTAATAACTTTTTTCTTCGAACACAAATTGATTGTGAAAATTATGTACCGAAACAACAAAATTGTCTTCACTTATATTATGAAAAAAAGTGGGAAAAATACTCACTCTATAAGCGATTCTTATGCCTCCGTTGTCGGCAATATTCTCGCCTAAAGTGCGTTCACCGTTAATCTGTGTGAGAGAAAGAGAGGGAATCAGTGAAAAAAGAGAGGGAAAGGGGGAGAGAGAAGTAGAGCCACAAAACAAAATATTAACTTCAAATCAGTTCCGATTCAACAGAAAAATTATTGCGATTTTTTTCCCTTCATTTCTGGTATTTGAAGCAAAATATTATCTTTTAATTCAGTGCACACTTTGGGTCAACTATCAGGAAATATCTGCAGGTTTATAAAATTGCAATTCCTTTACCACTCCCGAAGGCCTAACATTTTTTTATAAGATATCTTTAAAAGTTTTCTTAAAATGTCACTGATGTTCACCTTCATTAAAGTAATGATAATAATAATTTCCTCTACTACTTGACCATGATCATAATTGATAACTGAAAACTATTTCCTGGACATCATTTAAAATATTTAAAAGTATTTTAAGATAATATTTTAGTGGCTTTTAGTCAATTTCTAGAGTATTATAGACTGGAAGGGATGATATGACTCATATGAGTAAAGTACTTACGGCAATAGTAGTTGTTCCAACTTGGTACTTGAATTTACTATACTGGTCAACAAAGCACTGGGCCTTTTCATTGAACACATCTTTACTGCTTTGTCCGAACCAATTGTGAAGATTTCCCTTTTCGTCGAAAAGACTTCCTATTAATCAAAGGAAAGAAAATCAGAGGAAAAATAATATTTGATATAAACGACAAAATAAATCAATAAATCGATAAATCAAATCAATGGCTAATAAACGGCAAAGACTTTAATCAATTAATTACAGAGCAATCAATTATTGGAGTAATAATTCTCTAACTTAGAGACCAACACAAGTGCTGAGCTCTGGCTAACGTTCCTAAGCATATATTTATTGGGAGAATAAAATGATCATGATTATTTCTAATTAGAAGAGTTTACTCTAGTAATTGTCAGCTCCGAATCAATTGAAATATGACATGGATTTGGGCTCAAGTGATAAAACTCTTGAAACTCAGGGCTTAGACTTGAAATTGTTTGTAAACGTCACTCGTAAATGACATTTCGCCAAAATAATGACAATCATATTTGCAATGACTTCCATCAAATGCCTTTCCAGAGGACAGTCTTTGCTTCGACACAAAAATATATTAACAGATCTCACGGTTTGCACAAAAACTTTTAATGACTTTATGTGAAACTTAATCACAAGAATAGTCTCACAATTGGGGCTCACTTTTCGACTTTCAACACATATATAATACAATACGTGATCTGAAACAATGTGTGGCCAACAAATAATTCACCCGTAAGTCAGTTGCCCTTCCATTGACTTCCATTTACTCATACACTTAATGGATAATTACCCATATTGTCAAACGCGTGGGTCAACTCATGAGAGATAACCATTCCTATGGCTCCCAAATTCAGTGGCCTTTAAGACAACAAATATTTAATTTAAAGTCATTTATAGTAAAATATAAGTAAGCAAGGTCTATAACAAGTTTAATCATTTATCACTACTGGATAACAATATTCTCAAATAAAATAAATTGCTTTGTAGCTGCTAGATTATATCCTAATAAATTATAAAAGGTTTATCTTTGCTTCAATATGATTAGCTTGCACATTTTGTATAGAATTCTTTATGAATTATTTGTTGAATAGTTTGATTGAAAGATGAAAATCTAGGAAATATTGGATTTGGGTTTAATATAAGAGTTAGAGCCGTGTTTTGGCCAAAATGTAAGAGTCGTTCCCTTTTGTGAATATTGTTTTCAATGGCTATTCATTGAGTGACCTCTTCCTCAAACGACGCCTTTATATAAATCTCATTAATTTTGTTTACTTATTGTGAAAATTCGATTACAAACTTCTATGAAAATTCAATTTCATAGCAAATGAAGACAACTTGAGCACAGCCTCACTATTCTAACCAATTAATGAAAATATTTTGTGTGAAAAATAAGTTTTTCGTAATTCAATTAAAGTCTTTTTAAATAAATTAATTTCGATTTCAATTTAATCCATTAAAGTTTGAATGAAAAATGAATTTTAGAGACAATTCTCTTCTAAATATTCAACTGAAAAGACATAAAAACCTATTAATTGTTGTTTTGTTTTCCTATAAAACTATTTTCAACAAATAATTCATTTAATTTAATGTTAACAAAGAATTGAATTCTTGGATAAAATCTTATAAATAACAAAAACAGTTCTTAATATTTAATGTATTTCTTTCTATTATTTTTCGATAGAATTCCTTTTATATCACATTAATTAGTGTTTTCACAAAATCCTATTTGTCTAATATTAATAGTTGCAAGATCATTTTCTTATTTGTCAAATAATAAATAAATAAGAATAGTTAAAGAATGAAATTCAGATTTACTTTGGTCTGGTGTGTTGATAGAATGGGAAGGCAGCGATTCCGGCCGGGAAAACTGCACAGAATAGAAAATAAATTAATTATTATCTAGCTAATAATAAATTGTATGCTTAAGAACTTACAGATTCCGTTCACCTCAGGATTATAGAAGGCGTTAATCATAACTGCGTTGGCCGGTGGCGGCCAATGACTGTGTGGTCACACAATTAAATATAAATTTAATGATTTGATAATTAAAAACGGTTTAAGTGAGTGCTCACCCCTTTGGCTCAGGATTTCGTAGTGATTGGGTATTAATAGATCTCTGGTTTGCTAACGAAGTGATCATTGTTTGCAAATATGAGTCTTCAGAAAAGTTGGCGTACTTTTAATAGAAACAATTTAAGTTTAAAATGATACTTGCTTGTTTTCATATAGAAATAATTGAAATATTCAGAATTTAAAGGATTTGATAGATCATTTTTTGTAAAGTTCTATAAAATTTACAAGAATAGAATGTAAAAGCAAGATATATATATAAGATATATGTTTTAATAGTAACCTTGCTAAATTATATATTAAGATAGACTAATTATAAATACCTTTTTGTGGTAGTTTAGGAGGAGGGTATCATTGAAGGCATAATCAGGTAAACCGATGTGTTCTGAGATTGCTTTCAATTTTAGAATTGCCTTCTGTTTAGTGGTTGAGTCCAACCATTTATTTTCATTTAGTAATTGATTAAACGCTTCTCTTAGGGATGAAATAAAGATTTTCATGTCTTCAATGTTTTCTTTGGGAAACATTTTGTCGATATAGTATCGGCCCAACAGATCCGGAATAGTTTGAGTGGCGAATGATAAGCAAATTTGTGGTAACACTTGAATACTGGGCAGACCCGCAGCAGTCATCAAACGAATGGATGAGAATCTACTCATAATAGCGCCGACATTCACTCCAATCATATTTGCGATTCCACTGTCGGTAAGAAAAACAGTTAATAAGTTTTTTCAATCTTTACTTCTATTGAATATTTTCACAAAAGAGTAATTCTTTCAATTATTTTATAACAATTTGGGTCAACCCTTCAAAGCATTCTTTTGTGGCTAAATATAAATCATTCGATGATTTTTTTTATAAAAAAATTGTTTAAAATTATAAAAAATGAATAAAATTCCTGAAAATAAACAAAAACTTCTTATTTGTATTCTTTGCATAAAAGAATCAGAAAATTGTTTCAAAAGTCTCAGAACAGGAATAAACTCATCAATTACTAAAAAGCCATTCATCTTGCTAACATTGTATATGTTCTGGGCCATTGTCAGCAAATTTTCATTGAACAATTTATTCTCTGTGTCTCAAATATTTTCCAATCATTTATCTTATGGTCGCTCAACACAACTAAATAATAGTTTTTTATGTTTAACTCCTGAGCAACGGCTGGACATAAGTACTGCCAGTAATGGTATCTCAGATAAGAATCGATTTATCAAAAATATTGGGTGAGAAGTGTATGTCCAGAACAAACCAATTTTTTGTCCGCTCGATCAGTGCTGTTTTCTATTTATCAAAGATTGACTGGATTTGTCTGTTCGCCCACTTTTGTGTGTAGTAGTGTCCAACCCATTGCAAAGTGGTTACACACAATTAACAAGTCATAGTTCTAACTCAATAACAATTATTGTCATATATTTGACCAAAATTTAAGTCTGTTTTTGTGGAATCAATCGGTCAGTCCTTTAACTCAGTTATAGTTTGATTACAACACAAGACAAGAGAAGAGCTGTTCAGTCAATGAATGACTTTCAAAGTACTATCAGTCGGTTCCTCAAAATCATTATATAACACAACAACAGAAATAAAGAATCGAATAATACTATTGAGAACAGAATCAGAATAGTATTTGTCCTCAAAGAGAAACAGAACCACCAGAGCTCTGAACAAAGGCTTTGGGTTTTGGCTGATCGTTAGGGCACTAATACTTTGGCAGATCAATAGCCGGTTTCCAAAAGAAGCCTTAATTACAATTACATTGATTTTATCGCAACAAATAACTAAAGCTTTAGTTTAGAGTTATTGGAAGCGATCGGAACGGCTTAAGAATCGCCAGACTATTAGACATTGACTATTCTTTGAGCTCCTGTTTGTTTGTGATAAATACTTAATTCAATTCTTACTCTCATATCAATTGATTTGAAACCAATAGAAGAAAGGGTTTATAAGATATCTTCCGATTGATTCCATAAATCAATTCCTAATCTAAAACTCGAATCAATTCTGTTTTTCTCACATTTACTCTAATTTATATTCAATTAGTCTTTAATCCAAAGAAAATACTAAATTTTGTGTTCAATAAGTTTTTTTTCGGATAAATACACGAAAAAAGACATACCGTTTGCCCTGAGCTTCAACTATTGAACCCAAACTTTTCAGGTATTCTTTATCTGCAAATACTATGTCGTTGTCATTGAGTTGAGTTCCCTCTGCTTTGAGAATTCCATTAATTATTTTACGATAATTGAGTCCACTGTAAAGATCCAAATCTTTAGCTTTAATTAAATAATTTTCAAAGTTTTTGAAGACATAATTAATATTATTTATCGGAGTATAAATTGATCGCAATTTTTGGTCAAATTTTTGTGACGCCTGCATATCTTGCACAAATTGAGTCTGATCTACTGGACTTCCTTTTATTATGTCGGCTATCATTTGGATCGGGTTCTCAGCATAATATTTGTCACTCCAGTCCTTTATCGGGTCGTTTGGTTTGTGCTCATCCTTACCAGGGATACGATGAATGCCATTAATGATTGCCTGAGCACCGAATGGATTCGTAATCTATGAAACAAAGATTGTGTCTCAACTCTGGTTTAATTTAAAGATTTGTTTGGACTCAACTGCAATAACTTTTTGACTGTTATTCGTAATATCACTCATAATCTCAACACTGAGTATAACTCTTGTGAGCACTGCTTTCATCAGTTCAATGATAGCATTTTCGACGTCATACTCATCTTCATTCCAGTCCTCATCAATGATAGGCCAACCGCCCACTCTTTTGATTAAAGCTCTGATTTGAGTCAAATCTTTTGATTCGTGCAAATTTCGGGCATCTTTTTTGTTGTAAATAATAATTAATAATAAATATTTGATATAAAATTATCTTTAAATTAATTACTGGTATTAACGCATCCCTTATAAAAGTTAATCAATGGATGGACATATTTCGGGTCCTTTAAAGTGGAAGAGTTTTGAAGCAAACCTTTTAAACAAATAATGAAAACCATTTTAATAGAAACTCTTTTATATATAAAATCCTAAAATACTTATTAAGTTATTAAGCATTTGAGTATTCAGTTCATTGAAATGAGAGGACCCATAGTTAGCGTTGGCAGAAGTGATCGGATTATTTTTTTTCCAGGTTCCACACGAATACTCAAAAAAGTCATTGCAAGGGTCCACCTCTTCATTGATGGAACCGGTAATCAAATCGGCTGCAAATAATCGATATTCTATTAGATTAAAATATAAATAACCTTGCATCATTACCTGTTTTTTTACATTCACTGGTTTGGCAGACAGTGTCTACAAAAATCAATATGAATATCCAGGTCAATTCAAAGTGTTATCTTAGTCATTACCTGACAATGAGATTCCCGTCAGACTCAATAAAATAAGTAAATTTTTAATTAAATTCCTGAAATAATTGAAAATTAATTTTTAAAAAACAATTTGAACTCATCCATCAAAGTTTGCTTACATTTTATGATAACAATTTCTTAACGAAAGTTTTTAATAAATATTTACCTCTTTTTAAAGTGAATCTCTTTTTATAGAGAAGTGCCAAACGATTAATTGGAAGTCTAATCAACGCAAAGAACATTCAGATGTTATTTCCATTAAATGATTAGAAAAAGTCCTCCAATACCTGAACTATTGGCTAATCACCAGATAATGAATAGGATTTGAAAGAAAGAGTGAGAGCACACCATATGTATCGAAGGAGTTCTATCGCAAGACCACAGATAATGGTAACTCTTGTGGGGCATTGATTACAATCAAACACTTTCTTACCAAATGACTAATAATTTTGGTATCCTAGCAAGGTTAATTATTAAACACACAATCACTAATTATCCAAGAAACTAATAAGAAAGTATAACTATAATTATATATGAAATTATATATATTTTCTCTATTGGACCAAGTTTTATATTGTTTGAATATTTGGTTATATCATGGCCATGTTGTGATGACATACAACTAAATGATCTTTATACATTTTTTACTCATTTCTGTGAAGAAAGTATTTTAGATAAGGAATTCTTATTACTATTAAGAAGTTTTATCCCTTTTATAGTTTAATATAACTATAATTATCACAAATAAATAGTTTATTTTTTTATTAATTTCTATGAAATGCTCGCCTTTTTTGCATCAATAAAAAATTGGTAGACATGGGTTGGGTTAAGACATATGCCAAATGTATTCATACTATCATTTATTTATTAATATTACAAATACTTTGGTAAAAATGAGCGATAATTGATATCAAAAGAAATTATTTATTTGTTTCACAACTGTTTTGATTACAAATTCTGTTTCAAATTCTTAAAGAAATCAAAAAAAAGTATTACATTGAATATGAAATCATATGAATGTCTTATCACTGGAATATAACTGGAATATCACTGGAATTCATGTATTCTCTCATATTTTAATCTAATGTCACGTTTTTTAATGAAGTTTAACATTGATATTGAATTCTTATCATAATTTATAAGTTTTACAGAGAATTAGAAACAAATTTGAAGTACAGTTTCATTAACGACTCGATTCACTAAATTTTTAATCTCTTCTCCGAAACGAAAGAAATCAAATAAACATTTAATGAAGAAATAGATTACGAGTAAAATAGACTCAAAACATATAAAACAAACAGATTTTTTTGCCCTCACTATTAAGGGATCCCTTTTTCTATTCTCATAAGAATTCTTAAAAAAGAACTGAAATGATAAATGTTTTGAACCAAAAAAAAAAATGCAAAGAAAAGTGATTAGGGACAACACATTTACAAAAAACTTGTATTTTTCAAACCCATTATGCTTTTTATCTCGAGATTCGATGACGAGAGGACTCTAAAGGACTCTAATCTCAATTATTCTCAAAATTCAAGGCTTTCACCCAAATAATGGAAATCATTTCAAATATATCTCTCAATGTTTTCATTAATATCATTTGGATATTGATTAGACCGGAGTCTATTTTAACCTTTTGCTAATCTTCTTATCAGATTTATTTTCCTAAAAATCATTTATTCTTCTAAATAACCAAAAGTATGGATGAGTTGAAAATACATCAAAGAATTACTCTATAATTGAATTAAATTTTGAATAATATTTCATTTGATAGCATTCAATAGAAATGGTATTTGTTTTATATAAAAGCAAATGTTTATATAATATTTGTTTTGATTTAAATAAAAATATTTTCAACAAAACTGTTTATCTTTCAATGGAATGTCGTTTAATAATTGAATGAAATTCAAAAACATTTTTCCATTCATATCATCAAAAGAGCACTTCATTAGATGTTTTGATAACTTTATTCAAAATTATGCCAAAAATGTAATCGAAAGAATCGGTGTTAACCCTTCTCTCCTATCATTGCAATTATCTGAATATTTGTCGATCAATTCTCAGACTTTATGTAAACACAGAGAAAGAGTGAAAGGAATGGCAAAAGAAATTAGAATTTTGTCGATTAGATTCTCAATCAGTTTATGTAAAGGCTTTTAGTACTCAATCTTTACTCAAAGAACTGTTTTTATGCACTATTTGTGGCCATTAAGTGAACAGAGGATAAGAAGCAACTATTCCTCCTAAAACGGCACAACTCTTAAATGTATTCTCATTTCATCAAAAATTTCTGATGAAAAGTAATGAAATAGTTTTTATCGATTGGAGAGGGAGAGAGGGAGAGAGAGAGAGAGAGAGAGAGAGAGAGAGAGAGAGAGAGAGAGAGGAGAGAGAGAGAGAGAGATTGTGAGCGCAAGTGCTGATACGATTTTATACCCACAGAATATTCTTTACATTAGGACTGACTCACGTTTTAGTTGTTTGCGATGAAGAGGAGAGCACTTTCACACAGAATTCGCTGCCGAAGAGTACATACTCTCCACCAACTATTATATCACTGATAGTTTGTTGGATGCAATTCTCTTTACTGTCTGTTCCCAATTGATCACAAAACCATCACTACATCTGATTTCATAGACTATGTGTTGAAAGACATCTGTTATAACACATCGAAGAAATTATTGAGTAGTCATTGAACAGTGAATTCATCGGATTTTAAACTGATTTACAAAATAAAAACTTTTAGTTCTCTTCTATTCTTCCATATCTTTGAAAAAAAGTAAATCAAGTTTTCTTTTAACACTTCTTCAATACAAGAGTTGTTTTGCTTCATATTCTTCTGGTTCTTCTAAACCTTTATTCTATTTATTCTTATTCTTCATTCAAACAAATATTTGATTCAAAATAGTTTTGAATCAATTTATATGACATTCAGTTAAGAAGTTTTTCATACATAAGAAGTCGATTAAGAAGTTTTACTCAAAATGTAAGTAAATGTAAAAAATACACTTAAAAGAACTCGTAGAAAGTTTTCTTCATTAAAACTTCATAGTTTATTATTGTCTTATTGAATCAAAGAGTCGAGAAAATTAGCTGAGAGACTATATTACGAAATATATTAATTTTGATAAAAATGATAATTTAATTAATACTGTTATGGAAAAAGTATATGTTTTGGAGATTTGAGAGGAATTCAGTTTAATTTCCTTTCGTTTTTAATTAATGGCTTAGTTTTAGATAAAAGTGTCATAAAAATAATCTCTCAATTAAATTGAGACCTCAAGGCCTACATAATAATGTCATATATATTACCGTTTTCCCTGACTTTAAATTGCATGCAAGTATATCTTAGTTCACGCTGAGGGGGGCAATTGTATCTAGGTACAGTTGCCCCTT
>JAQIXI010001483.1:0-13489 GCA_034700165.1 Galumnidae sp. Gr-Ori-00277 | reverse complement strand
GAGAGAGAGAGAGAGAGAGAGAGAGATTTTGCAAATAACTTAAGTCGAGTCATCATTACTAAGAAATGGAGGCCTTCTTTGAACTAGAAAAATTCAATATACTTGGTTATTTGTTTACGTGAATTTCAATTGTCTGTCACTTATGAAAAGTCCTGGCCTTCACTAATTGAAGGCATGACTGTATTAATGGACTCAATAATAATTAAGACTCGAAACAAACTTATGACGACTATTGAAATCAACTTAAGTTAGAAGAAAATATCATAAAATGATTCCGACACAAAACTAATTGATCCAATATTTTAATTAGTCCTCCAAATGAGATGAAAACCTATTTCTTCATCGACTAATGAGATGTCCGTCTGATACGTGACTTTCAAAAGAAAAATCCAAAAAATTATAAATATTGGGTACAATAATAACTTTGATTCGCATTTATTTTATGCAACACTTCGGGGTCTAAACCCAACACAATAGACGACAAGAGTGTTAGATATCGATAACAAAGCTATGCGTCATTACATTTGCATTACAATCAATGATCGGGTCCTTCAAAACATGACATGTTTTTCACTAATTGTGCATAAATTATGCCAATTGTATCCGACAACTCTCTGTGAACTTTCATTGTATTGTTCATCAAATCATTCTCTCAATTATTCCCTTCAAATGTATTAATTCTATAAATTATTTACTTTTATTCGTAATTTCATAATTCTCTCTCAAAAAAATAAATAAATAATTATTATAAACTATATATATAATATTATATATGTAATTAATTATAGTACATCGTATATTACGTTTAATTATATATATATTTGAGTGAAGGCTCAATAATTATATATATAAATTAAAAACAAAATTAAGTCAAATTAGAAAACAAAATATCATAAAATTTACCATCATCATAAGTCATAAAATACATTAATCGAGTTTTAGAAAATTAAAAAAGAACTTTAAACTAATAATTTTACATTTATATTAAATCAATAAATAGATGAACATTGGTCACATGCAAGGGAATCGTATCTAAGAACGAAAAATAATTATATAATGACTCATTATATAACTCATTATTAATTAAATCCTCTTCTGATTCACTTTAATAATTAATACTTAAGGAATTGAATTTTTTGAGATCATATCGAAAAAATAATTGTTTTCCGATGAAATCTGAATGTTTTTATTCACTGATTGCTATTTTCAAGAATCAATAAAAATATGTACTAGTCAAAATTGTTATACATCAATTGGTTAATCCCCTGAAATTTAGGCTTTACCTCACTAATACTGTTATGGCAGAGATGCCCAATACTTTCACTGCAGATTTTAAGCATATTTTTACTCTACACATACACATAATGTATATTACATAACATTTTTAATTATATTATGTTTAATAACTTATAAATTGTAAATATAATAACATTTGATTTTTATTTATTTGCAAAACTCTATTAGAAATATATTTTTCAAAATATAGTTGAACTGACTTTTGATATTAAGAATCAAATCAAAGACAATGTAATTGAATTGAATTCAATAATTAAATAGTAGTAATCAAGTGATTAATATCTCATTTGATGTAAGATAAAAGTGAAATTCAATTATCTTTATTTCATTAATAAAAATAAATGACAGCAAACTTCAAATGGCATTATATTTGTTGCATCAGAAACAGATTCAATGCATAAAATGTTAGTCTCTATAAATGGGATGACTCGGAGTTTTCATATAAAATCATTGACTAAATATCAATTGAAAAAGCGGTCCAACATTGTATTGGAACCAATGATATGTGACTTTTATTTCAATTTATAAATTGAAGACAATCTCCAACTAAAATACCATTGGATTTATGGCGTTATTAACTCAAAAACGCCTGAAGTAATGATTACTGAAAATCTTTTATTTCAAAGATATAAACTTTGATCCAAAGAAAAATTGGTTTGTTTTCAAAGGAGAGGATGTAATCGATAGTAACTAACGAAGAGTATGTAGTTTTTCTTTCTTGTTATTCATTTTTCAATTTAGTTCTGAATAATTATTATCAAGTATATTTATAAAAAATGACAATGAAATTAAATTATAGAATTGAACTGGAACATACAATAAATAAAACAATAATAATTGATATTAATCTGAATCAAATCAAATGAGTTTATTACTATAAAATCATTTCATAAAATCATTTATATAATATCATTCATTAATAACAATTATAACTTTTATTAATTTTGAAATAAGTGTAACTTGATCAATTTTCTAATAACATTTAATTTTACAATTAATGGATAACAAATTAATATAACGTTTTTATTAAAAACTTTTTAATATATAAAGTTCTTAAGTAAAGTAGAAAAAGAAAAAATATATTTATTGTAAAAGCACCTTGTTCAATAAATGAAACTTTTTGACTATTTTAGAAAAACAAAAAAAAAATGTTTCCATATTTCAAAGATTGACTCTAGGCTATAATTAGTGTTCAGTTCTATTAATGTTTCCCAAAATCTTTGATTATTAGAAAAGTTTGATTATAAAAAGTAGAGCTTTGGCTCATAATTTCTCTCATTTAATGCTAGAAATAAGTTTATGAGCGCTCTTTAGATTACATTCATTTAATAAATATTGGCTTTTAATTCAAATTACTCGGGGATTATCGTCGATAATAATAAAAATTGATTTAACTTCAAATAAAAGTTTATGTTGGGTTAGTTTATAAGGAAAGTGTCCATTAATTTTTAAAATTAAGTTCAGCCAAAATTTTATTCAATAAAAATATAATAATAAAATTTTTGAACTCAAAAAATCTATGACTCACTGTTTGTCGAAAATGAAACAAATGGTTATCTTATAGGGTTTGTGCAGAGATCACAACTCAAAATCTCATTTTTACAACGATTTTCCCTTTTTATAATGTGAACCCTCTTTCGTTAAACAAAATTCATTTTTATTGACTCGAATTATACATAAAATTAAGTAAAGAATTATTTGTTTTGAAAGACATAAACTTCTAATAATGAAAGTGTCCAAAAGTTATACCTTCGAGGAGTTCAGGCATTTGAATCACTTGGATACACTTATTCTAATGTGGTAGTGGTCGTCAACCCACTTACAGATCTAACTTTTATGTTTTCATTGATTTTAGTCGGATGTCTAAAACTGATCACTTATTTTATTGTTTGTTCTTTGATTAATAACATTAATTCGTATTTAATTCATTTTTATATAAAACTTATTGGAGTAAACAGAATGTAATCAATTATTGAGTGGCTATGCGTTCAGTGAGAGCCGTATTTTGCATACATAAAGGATTTACGTCATATAAAATGAGATCACAATTCATAAGAGAAGGATTTTCCTAAGAAAAGACTATAATAAACAAATAAATAGATTCGAGAATATATTTGAATTTAAAAATTGAAGAATTGATAACTGAATTGAGTGAAAATGTCATTCAATTCAAACAAAAATTTTATGTTTTTTTAATGTAAAAACCGATAATTTGTAGAAATGCTTTGTATTCGATTCGTAGCAATAAATTTGATGATAAAATTAGTCTAATTTAATGCAACGGATCCGAAAGTGAAAGATAGAGTAAGGAAGAGCTTAAATAAGGAGTAGTGGCGCACACGAGTGAATCCTAATTGGATTGTTTTGCGGCGCCATAAAAATATCATTAGTTTAACAGAAAACTAGTGAACTCATGGTTTGTGAATTATTAATTCACTTTTGCATACTATGTATGTTATGTTCACTAATTTCAAAGCCAACAAATAGATGAGACGCTAATCTAATCTATCATATACTACAGTTTCCCTGAGCCAACACCATATTAAAGAGAAGAAAGTCCTGGAAGACCTCTTTTATTATTCAACATTTAAATCTAAAATATAAAATAATTTTCTTTTGACGGATAATATCATTAGAGCTGTGCCTATGATAAGTGCTGTTCACTAGAATTGCAATTATTAAACAAAATTATTTGACATTACATTACATTTAAATTATACATTAATAACAAAATTAGTTGAATTGAAATTTTCAAAAATTAATGTGTTTTATATGGTTTTGCATTTCTAAACAAATTTGTATTGAATTACAGAACTCCTGAAATGCGAATATAAATGAAATCAAACGCAAAGAAGATTTGCGATCAAAGAGTGAATGCATTGAAGATTAAGTCGTTGTTAGTTTGGATGCAATTTGATCTTAAAAATCATTCTTAACTCAATTTGTGCTACAATTCAATCGAAGGATCAGTTGTGAAGCACAGGCGAGAGCACAAACCTAACAAAACAGACACAGTTTTCAATTACTGTGTTATTGGCGCACTACTTGCATCAGGACTTTTGCCAAAACAGCATTCATTCCATTCTTGTTTTGCAGTCTCTCAACGATTGGCAGCAAAGCATTGGTCGCCATCAGTGCAGTCATTGCATTGATCGCAACCATTACAACACATTCACAGTTCATAATCGGATTTTCACATTCGGATAATCCTATTTACTCGAGGAAAGACTCGGCTTTCAAAAAAACCATAGCATCCAAACACAATATATTCATTCAATTCACTCAAATTCTTTCAAATAATTTCATTTTAAATCAATTTTCAAATTAAATAACACTTTTATTAGTTTTACGATCAAAATATTCATTATTATAGAGTTTATTACCATTTTGACCATGCTCATACTAAATTAACTCATTATTTAATTTTCTCGATTATAGGCTTTCAATCAATGGTTATGTATAAAGTCGTAATACTTTATTAGTATTAATGAATTGGGCTAGGTCAAATTGGGATTTAAAGCTCTAAAGAAAGTTAGATTTAGAAACAAACTTACACACATCAAAATTATATCAATACAGTATCAATTATACCAAAGTTTGAACATGGTAAAATTATTGATTGTATTTTTGAAATTTAAATTTATTGATTTGAATGATATTTGATTTTAAAATGTATGAAATTTTGTTAGTATTAGTTCAATTAATTATTTTACTTGTTTCAATGGGTAAATAACTTTCATTTAAGATAATCAAGGTATCTTATAGATACAATTGTTGATATAAAAGAATTTGTAGTCACAAACACTTATAATTAATAAGTTATTAACATGGACAAAATAAGTGTACAGTTTAAAAATGAAAACCATGTCTCAACTGTTAATCTTTTAAAAAATAGAAAATTATATTGATTTCAATAAGTAATCCAAATAAGTTTTTTCATAAAAATATAGTAAAGTTTACCAAGGTATATAGATTATATTATTGACTGACACTAAACAAAAATGGAGTTAAAACTATTGAAAGAGTGATATGTAATCAACAAAATGTCATAAGAATATAGAAATTAAATATATTTATTATAAATTATATACACTCAAATGTTTATAGAATGAACAAGATTGAATTGAAGAATCTATTCATTATCTAGGAATGTTCATTATAAAAGACATATTATTCAAAACATATTCAAATGAAATGTTTATTATTTAAATCACTTTATTTGCAGTTATTATATTAAATATTGATATTTATTGCAAATAATCATTTATTTTCAATTATTTAATAGATTTAAGTGAATTTAATTAGTTTTCTGTATTTAACTGAAGATATAATTGAAGTTATTCTTAGAATTGTAGCAAATTTTAGAAAAATATTTGTTTGTATAGTACTTCATAAGAGATATTTGTGTTCATCCATTTCTGATCTTTTAAGTGATTTATCGATGATTTTTAGACAAAATAATTGTTTTGAAACTAAAGAATATTATTTTATTTCAATCGCTTTTCATTATCTTTGAGTCTTAGAATTATAAGATTTAAAGAATTGATGACAAAAGATATCGCTTTAGATTTAATGTCCGATATTTCAAAAGAAAATCATTTTATATCAATTTGTGGTCTAATCATCCAATAAAGAGATAAATGAATATCTTTTATAAATGATCGACAAAAAGATGATTATATAGAAAATGATGAAAATAATGTGACAATCATTTCATATTAGACTCTAAATTTCAGCACTAATTTTGTTTTGTTGCCTTTTACCAAGTCATATTTTCTCTAATAAAAATTAGCATGCTTAGCCTAAAATTTTTAAATACATTGCTTATTAAAAATGATTGTATTCGTGCCATTAAAATCAATTTAATTCCATTTAAATTATATATTTGTATATTAGTCTACTAAAGGTATAAACAAATAGTATTCCCAAAAAGGCTTCAAAATCAAGTAAATGACTTAATTTTAAAAAAGTCACCTTGGTAAATTTAATCAAGTTTCCTTTAAAAAATTTTTAAATTGATAGTTCTCTTCGAGATTACTTGATTTGTATAAAACATTTAGTCATTACCCCAATTTGATTCAAGAAACCGGTGTTGGAAACACTATAAGCAAAACATTTGTAGTAATTTCCAGTTATTATATGAGATTTTAAAGAAACTTTTATTACATAAATATTATAAGATTTTCATTAATTTTTAATTAATATATCATAATTAATATATCATAGTCTATGATTCATAGATATAATAATTGTTGAAAAGCAAAGTCTTATTCCTTTGAATAGAAAGATAATGTCATTTCTTTTTTAGTTATTCTCTTAACTTTAGGGAAGTTATGATTAATTACCATAGATTATGATTAATTACATGAATCTGTAACTGCACTAGGCATTTTTTAACCATCAAGGAATTTGAATTCTCTTTATTTAAATGAAACATTAAACTAAGTAAAGTAACATTTCGTCGATACAAATAAGAAACTGATTTTATAGAAAATTTTTTTCACTACTTTTGAATATTTCTGTAGTTTCTATTGACTCACAATAATATAGATTTGATTCTAGCATGGGACATCATGGAAAGGTTAAATTCAAATCACCATGATACTCTGGTAAATGTCAACAAAATTTTCCTCAAACACTTATAGCTGATATGGCAAATAGGGGGTATTACACGTATACCCCCCCTGGAGCGAAAAATCGCCAAAATACCCCCTGGGAAGAGAGCGAGAGGACCCGCTCCCCCTCGAGCCGGCGCGAAGGCAGAAAACATAACAACAAGGCTTTAAAACGTCAAAAAACAGGTTTTTGGAGTGACTTTTTTCGAACTTCAAATTTTTCAAAATTTGAAAAAATCGTTTTCTGTCAAAAATTCTTAGTTCTTTGCTTCAAAAATGATAAAATATGTTAAATATGATGATATTACATGCATTTACAAGCAAAAACATAAAAAACACAAAAAACACCTAATATGCGATTTTTAGCGATTTTTTGGCGATTTTTTGGCGATTTTCAAAATACCCCCCCTGGAGCCGACACCAAAATACCCCCTACCACCCCCTGGGATCGAATTCATTTGCCATATCAGCTTATAGATTATGTCTAACTTTGGCCCCTCTGTCTCCTTTGTTTACGGCAAAAAAATTTTATTTTATAAATTTTTCATAAAATAAATTTTAACATTTCCATAATGTTCCATGGTAAGTTATATAATTTTACAATATTTTAATGTTCTTTTAATTATTTCAAGTTTTAAGATCTAAAATAGTGTCCAAATCTGTCTGACGGCACCGGAATATCTATGAAAACAACAATTTTTTGTCCGAATTGAGTCTAATCTAAACATCTAATTTTTGATAACGAAATTACTTTTGAATTTATTCCATAAAAAGACAAATAAGTAATTAATAGAGTGTTTGTAAAAGGGATTTGTTTAAATGCAAATCAAAAGTAGTTTTGTTATCAAATAATTGTTTATTCTTCGAGTCCTACAAAATGCTTAAAATTTAGTCATAAATAAATTGTTTAACAAATATATGAGTCGTTTTGATTTTAGAATATTTTTGATCCAAATTTTGCAAAAATATTAGTTTTAAACACTAAATATATTCCTTTCCATTAATTAAACATTGAATCCATTATTCAAACATTTAGAAACTTAATTCGTTAACAATTTAATTGTCGAACACTTTTTTAGAACTCTTTTCAAAGTCTAATCACTTTGAACTTAATAATTGAAAATAAATCTTGGTCACAATAATTTCAAAAACCTCTTATTTTAACATTATTAAAACAATTTAAAGAAATTGAAAGAAATTAAAAGAATATATGTAGCAAGGTACTAACAAAGGTTCTTATAAAATGAAGAGAAACCTCCAAATAAATGTAATATATTGACGGTTAGTTTGATCTCTGGTTTTATGAATCAAAACTTAAAAAATAATAACTACTTTTGTCTTCATTGAGAAATGGTCTCAAAATATGCACAAAAAGTTAGACATAAAACAGTGATTTTGAAAGTTTTAAAATATACACCAATTTTGTGGTTGAATTGAAAAAAGATGTGACAATAGAGTAAATGCGCCAATCATTTCATTTAAGTGATATTAATGTTTAAGTGAACGGTTCGGTGAACAAACCAATCGCCAAAAAGTTTCAACGGCTTAAGGGATCAACTTTTAAAACCAGTCATTTTTAAAGGGGACTAAAAAATGGTTAAGAAATAAAATTGAAAATAAAATGAGTTCACAAAGAAATGAAAATTCACTGATTTTTGAATCACTTTTGTTGGAACTCCTCTAATGGTTCGGTTATAAAATCAACTTTTAATGACGACATTTATTTTGAGTGAATGTCTATAATATAACCCAAAATTCTTTTACTAAAATATTGAGGACTTAATATTCTACTGGAATAGAGATTTAAAGAGATGTCGTTTTATCTATTATTTAACTGAAGTAATAGTCTAATCAAAAAGTATATCTCCGAACCGCCTAAAAGAGTATCCATTAAGTTTTCAACAACTTTTTACTCATTAAATAATAAAAGATTACTCTTTTATTTGTTCACAAAACTCATTCATTTTGATTATAAATCTAAAAATATTTCAAATAATATATTGTTTTCAATACTTGTTTTAAAAGCATTGAATTAAATTTAAATTTTAAAAGTTTTAGGAATTATATAATCGAAAGAAAAGACTTTAAAATCTAAAATTGATTAAATCCTATTAAATGATCTTTTGATAAATAGAATATTTTCAGTTAATTTTATGACAATTTTTTGTATTTTTTAAACAATATTTTAATTTAAGATAAAAAGTGCACTAAATTTTTGCAATAATTTTGTACATCACATGAGTTAAGACAAAAGTAGTGAATAAATGCAAAGAATAAATTGAAATTTAATTCCGGCGAAGTGTTGGTGCAGTCGGTTATGAAGAAATTGGATGAGAAAAATAAATTTCAAGGGTTAGTAAATTGGATCTAATCTGACGTAATCTTCAGTTGGAGTGAATCTAATGTTTAATCAGAGTCATGTTATGAGGTTTAGATCACATAATTATTCTGATTCATCCAATATGTGGAGCACAACATCTAATTCGCGGGCAATTCCCACAAAGATTAGAGAAAATATCGTTTAGTTCTTTTGTCTTATGGGTTGACGCGAATTACGATCTCATAAAAGACTAAAATAATGTGTTATTATTTCATATATGAAACAGAAAATGAAAGCAAAGCACCTGAACTTAGTTTTGTTGAGGAGAGCACCGAATCTGATAGAGAAAAGCCATTCAGAACATCACTGATGGATGATTTATAAAAACAATGAAGACATCGAAAACCCATTGGGATCTGAGGGGGAAATTCTGCTCGACTAGAATCCAACCATTAGACTACCGCTTCTCTACTCAAAGAATGAACCAAAAAATATAATAAGAATAATGGGTTTCCTCTACTCTTCAGTCCTTTTTTGATGAGATGACAGACAGTCACACAAAATCATATAAACGCGAACTTATTTGAGAAATGATTCCATTTTGCTTTAATTTAGACCATAAACGCCATAAACAATCAACTTTTTTCTCGGCTAAGGCTCTCCACTGTCAACAAAATCTTTGAGTTCATTCAATTTAAAGATATCATCATCTTGTTCAATTTTTTTTTTAAAATTAAAAACCAAGAAAATCTTTAGAATATGAACCGATAACTAAAGTGTTGAAGAAAAGCGAATAATAAAGTGACGGACAATAAAGTGATGGACAACAAAGTAGTGGACAATCGCTTTTCACTCAAACACTGAATAATAGGATTTTCAGATCATTGAATTCAAGCGTTTGCTGGACATTAAGTTCAGCCCTATATCTGACCATTACTTTTGATGTCTCTAAAGCGCCGGAAGAATACAAGAGAACAAACCTAACCGGAAAGTCACTGTCAATGAGTGGAGCCATTGCGCCAAAAATGACAGAACAAAAGTATTAGACTTTGACTCAGAGATGACCAAAATTGGGTCTCAACAAAACTAAATAGTAAAACTCTCAAACTTTCTTTTCACCATGATCATATTTTTAAATATTTATTAATTTTCAAAGAAATTATTCTTTTTCAAAAACTATAAAGGTATTATTTGAACTTTATAAATTTATAACAAAAATAAGTTAAATTAGTTTTAAAGAATTAAAATACAAATTTATTTCAGTTATAATTTTATAAACTTTAGAGATTAATCATTAATGTTAAAAGTATCCTGTTATTTTTAAACTATTTGAAAACTCCCCCTAAACCCCCTTTAATAGAGTGAATCGTTGACTCATCTGTTTTCTGAATCTATAGATATTAAAAGCATTGGATTTAATGGCAATCAAATAATGAGAAAAACATCTTTTGTTTGTCTGTCGACAACATTAGTGTAATTGTGAGCAAATCAGTTGACCGTAAAATCTTTTCGGTTCTCTCTTTGAATTATATAAATAGTTGTCAATCAATTAATAGGAAAAGTCTCTCCTATTTTGAAATACAACGAATTTATATCAAATTATCAAAAGTTTAAGACAACATTTCAATTAAAGATATCAATGAATTCATTTAAAACAATATTTTAGAATTTAAAATATGAAGTTTTTTTTTTAAATGTTACATTTTCAGTTTAATTAACATCTTTAAAGTGATCTAGCAATAAATGCAACAAATAGTTAGTATAACTTTTAAATTGATTCAAACAATAATTGAATTTCTTTTTATTTATTGTTTTATAAATTGAAGGCCAACTCTATTACCCAGAATTACAATAATTTAGTGGAAATCTTTGTCGGAGAGAATGCCATAACAGTTATGCCATTAACTGATTATTATTATTATTACTGGAATATTACAAACATTATTTTCATAGATTTAGATAATATGTGAGTATCGGCCACTTCAGAGCTATCGCTGTATGCAGTCGTTACGGACTATTAAATTGTAGTTCCGGTCAGTCCATCGAATGGTTGTTAAGGAAATATGAAAGCGTTGGCCAAACACTCAAAGAGCTGATAAACTTCTTTAGATTTAGTACCGGATATTAAATAATAGATCATTTCTTTTATAATTATTCGATTAATCAGATCTCAAAAAATAAATTCAAAAAATCATTTTATTTTATATCTTTTAATTAAACAAATCAATGAAATTTATTTTATTAAACAAATGAACACAATTTTACTATTAATCCTTTTATTTAAATGGGATTAAATGGGATTAAATGAGATTAAATGGAATAATTAATTTAAAATAATTTTCTATAATTTGTTTAAAAATATCGAAACTCCGATCAAAACTATGGATAATTTAAAAGAATTAGACATTTGATAGTTATTTCTAAAATTAATAGTACATAAAAATTGATACATTTTCGGACGGATCGGACCCGATATAGAAGTTTTGCTCTTCGGACCGGAGGGACGGACGGGCAGACATGTGTGTATGAAAAAGTCGGAGCGAACAGTGAATTTTTATTGGGTTTGGGTCTTCAGTTTTAAAACAAGTCTTTTATGAAATTATTATTTTAAGTATTAATATATTTGTAATCATTTATTCACTAAAACTTTTAATCTAACAAGAGTATCTAACAAGAGTAATCTCTTGTAAGAGTAATCGAAATTTACGATTATTTAAATTGAATGTACTCTTATATTATTTTTACAAGTTGATATTTTCTTTCGCTAAAGAAGTGATATTTGAAATATCATTGAAATATAATCTTTCATTTTTTGAAAAAAAAGAGAAAAGATTTTATTCTATTATAAAAGTAAAAAAGTTTCAAACTTTCTTCAATTCATAAAATAGTTTTTTAAAAATAAAAAATCATAGTTTAGGAGAGATTTTAAACTCATTTATTATAAAAGAGTCTAAAATCTTTTCTAAATGAGTCATTTGTAGCTCAATTTAGTGGTTGTGTTAGTGATTCAGACGACCACTCATTCCAATCAACTTTAAAATGTTTTGTGAATTAAGTGTTATTTAGAGTACAATTTCTCAAACATTTTAATTATAACTAAATTTGTTTTAAATTAAATACTAAATTTAAAATTTTTAGTGTTTATTTAGTTTATGTGCTTTACATACATGTGTGTACACTACACTACCCTGTAAATTAAGGCACAGCCTCTGATTATGTGGCCGTCATTTCTCAACAGTAGTAAAGGTAAAGTTGTAATATTACCTAATATTAGTTTATTATTATTAAATACTACTCTTTATTTAAATTAATGATAAGAACTAATATAAAAGTTTTATTAATTTAAATAAAAATTGTATCAAAAATATTAAAATCTGAAATCGTGTCTAAAATGTCGAAACAGAATCTCCAAAATTAATTAATGCTTTTCTCATAAAAAAATATTTAAATAGGAATCCATGGAAGTAGAATCTCTGGTGCTGAAAAATAACAAATATCATGATATTTATCTTGGTGAATAGAATAAAAATATATTTAAAATTTGCAAATATATATAATTTACACTTTCATTGAGTTTCATTTGTATTTTAAATAGTGTTACTCATTAATCATAGATAACCTTACTCATTTTATTCATAAGTTACTCTAATTCATTGATATTTTATTCATAAATACATTCAATACAATCAAACTTTAAGACCAGATATTCGGGTGAAGGAGTGGTCATTCGGGTAAATTTTTTATATATTTTTATTTTATTCACCAAGGTAAATATCATGAATCATTAGTTCATCTTGATTAATGATTCATGTATTTGTTATTTTTCAATACCAGAGATTCTACTTCCATGGCTTCCTATTAAGAGCCGAAAAACTTAACAGTAATGAGTCATTTCATTAATGACTCATTACTGAAATGACAATATTTTAAAAATTTAATTGTTATGTAATTTTTTATGAACAGAAGAGTTAATGAGTCGATATTTTTTAATGACTTTCGAAAAGCAAATCATTGACTTTTTTTCATTGAATTTATGATTAGATTTATATTATTTTTCAATTAAATAATTTTTATGGAATTATAACGTGAAAACAATTATTTAATTTTAATTTAATTACTTTTCTTAGATTTGAATTAAGTGTTTATTAAATAATTTCACTTAATTTTGAGTGCAATTCAATTACCGTCTTTACGCACTTTAAGGCCTAGGGGCTTATAAACGAATTTAGCCGTTTTTATGATCTGCGCTAAAATCTAA